>VUQR01005951.1:5825-22530 GCA_015108515.1 Hemichromis elongatus
ATCACCTATTCAAGCTGTATTAGTTGTCAAGTCACATGTCCCATTTTGTCTAGCCAGATAGTCTAAGATAAAAGTGGTTACAAATAAATGTAATCAAACCCATGATGTTAAAGCACCATTCATGGTTGGTTTATTCTCAATCTGTCAGTGATTCAAACAGTTTCTTTCAGCATATTACAAAAGCGTACTTTAGAACAGTAAATAGCTTTCTTTTATACTTACTGTATCACATCATATTTGTTTCTTTTCCTTTTGTTCTTTCTTGAAGCGTATAACCAGGCGGTACATTATATCATGGCTAATTGGTACCTTCAGATCAGGTACAGAAATTACTGCTCACTTTGCTGATTCATACTGAATGAATGATTTAAAGTCACTGATTACATTCTTCGTTCATTTCTTTTATCACATTTCATATGCACTTGAGAATATACATTAATTAGCAACTGTATTTCTTCTCATACTGCTGCAACTGTCTGCACTGAACCTGACCGTCTTAACTTAACTGATTAGTTCACTCTTTTGCTGGTTCAAACTTTAGTGCCTGGAAGTTTGTGTGTTGTGTTTGACTAATTGTGTATCTTTTGATATATTAAACATTACATGTGTTATGTGCCCATGTTTCCTTCTGAAACATTATTGTAAGCTGAACAAAGCTTGTCACTATTATGTTGATTCTAACTTCTAATTTTTTAGCAGTTAAACCAAATCTAACATCTCATATTTATACATATCCATGTGAGGAGCAAAAGAAAGTGCACTCCAAATGATAAATGTATGCTAATCAATATGAAAAAAATAACACTAACAGCTATTGATTTTTTTTTAAAACTATGAACCAAACTGCAGAAAGAAATGAGCAAATATTTCACACTGATTCCTTTTTAAATTCTGAATGGTATTGTGTTTGCCCTAGTTGGTAGAACCATATAGAAATAGCCATTTGCATGCACTCTGCATGTTACAATGTAAACTTCACTATCAAACCTGAAGCATGAGAACCTGAAATAGCATTGCAAACTCAAAAGATTGCCAAAGATATGACAAAGTTTTGCTGACAAAATCAAATTTTCCCTACAGTGTTTACATTAGCTATGTGCACATGCTGATTAAATCATTCAGCTCTTTAATGCTGTTTAAACAATCCGCTGCTACTTGCTCTAACCTTTGTTACTTCCCAACATGCCAAACTACCGGCCAAATGCCACTGATTACTGAACAGGCCACATGGAACCTTTGGCATGTGTTCATCTATCACACAGTGGATTTAGTTCCTGAAGATACAACTTAAGTGTCTGCAAACTGTAGGGAAACTTGTCGCCCCTCTTTTTGAGACTAGCAGCTGTTAAGGACTAATACTGATAAGAGAGGATATATTATTCTCATTTTCCTCTCTATATTTCCATTCTAATTACTCTGGAGTAGGTCTGCATGATTCACATATGTACTAGCAGCTTATGTGCCCCATCAGTTCAGTTTAGTTCTTTTCTGTCTTAAAGCCCACTGTTTTCCTTTTGGCCAAGTTACGGAAGCCTGCAGTTCTTGTGAGGTGTCCTGCTTGTACATCCTGGGCATCCAGAGGATTGTACAACGAATCCATGATGAGATGGCATAGCCACAGCAGAAAAACATTTAAAAACCTAGCAGAAGTATGAAACCTGAGTTTTGTGCACACGGGTATTACTTTTACATAGGTTTACTTATTTGAAACTGCTGCCACAGTCAGTATGAACATGTGCATCACTGTAGCTCCCTTTGGTCAATATTTTACACATTGTTTCTGCTACTGCTATGATGACAGGTTTTTTACTCCCTGTGGCATCAATACAATTATCACAGTAAGTAAAATGAATTGTACTTTTTTTTCTTTAAAGCTTTAATTTAGTATGGTGAGTGCACTTTGAGGATTCAGTGTGGAAGATGCATTCATATGTTATTGAACACATAGGTGCGTAAGGAGAAGACTACTTTTGTTTTTCAGAATCCATTGCATTTAACTTAAAGGCATCTTCTAGAAAAGCTGGGCACCGCAGGAATACTGTCTTTTGGACTCGATCATGATGCATGTTCTCAAATAGCCGTAGACATGTGTTTGACAACTGAGACCACACAAGTCACTTGTGAATTGGTTCTGTTCCTTTTGCAGCACTCATTTAAACATTTTGTGTTGACTTATTACAGAGTACGGCTGCGGCACCTTTAAGAGGGGCGAAAGGGACTCTAAAGTGGGTCAGAGTAAAAATATCTTCAACAATTATTCATGGGACCCCGCCTATCTCTACCATACCTCCACCCTGTGAAAAATCTGCATTGCACTGCAGTGAGGGGAGACAAAATGGAGGGAAAAAGAGATATGGCACGAGGGGAACCGTGGAGGGTGGAATTTCGGGGTAAAGAGAGCAAACACAAAGTCAGGAGCGGATACTTTGTTTAGTTCTTTTGGCTCGGCTTGTGATGAAACGTGGGTGCAATGGGCGATACGCAGCATACAATGTGCAAGCTGCACTTGATAAAGATTTCCTTTCATGTTCCATGCTAAATTTTGCCAACTTTTGCTCTGTCATCATCAGAAAAAGATCTTTTCAAACACTAACATTGTACCTGCCATTTCAGCTGACTCCTAAGACTGGCTGAATTAAACATTTACCACAATGACCACAGCTATCCTGTGCTAACTAACTTCCTGCCAATTCTAAGATGAAAGTAGGGGGGTTTGAATTGGAGAAATGCTTGGCAAAGCAGAAAGTTTTGCAAAATCTCTCTGATTGGGCAGGTACAAAGTGTGTCCAGTGATTTGTGACAGCATGGGGATTTTTTGGAGACTCTGGATTGCGTGCTTAAGGTTGAGTGAGTCTAAGGCTTTGGGATTGTTTCATGAATGCCTGGGCTGAAAGCATCACGACCGGAGCAATGAATAAAATAAAGAGCTCTAATTATTTGTGCAAAAGAAGAAGAAGAAGAAGAAAACTAGATTCCAGTGCAGCAGAGGGGTGTCATGGCTGCCAGGTCCCTGCAGGTCTGCACTGTAAATCCACACATTAATCAGAGTCGGCAGGGAGAGATCAAAGGAGCCTGTTCCATCTTTACTCAGAGCAGCACTTTGATGTGTGCATGTGTGCGTGTGTGTGTGTGTGAGAGAGAGAGAGAAAGAGAGAGAGAGAGAGATAGGGAGTGAGTCAGACAGACAGAGGGAGCAGGGTTGAAAGACAGCCTGAAAAGAAAACTCTCATCCTGCTGGGTTTTGAGATACAATCAAGACCTGCTCTAAGTTTGAATATCAGCACCTATTAAGAATAAAAACAGAAGAAAAAAATGCTCCTGCTTCACTGCATGCACGGGAGTCTACAATCCGCAAAATTAACGCACATCATGATAAAAGCGTGAAACCCACACAGACGTGTGTATAATATGAATGCTCGCGTCCACACGTCCGGATGCATACACATATTCATAAACGCATTTGCCTACGTGCCTTGCCGCGTGCATTGTTCCTTCTCAAATGTGACCGCCGCCAATTTTATTGCAATGGAAAGTACTTTCCTGCCCCATGGTGGTCCTCCCCTCTCACTGCAGCGTAAGCTCTTCTCCCTTCCTCGCAGCAGACATAGTCACAGCAGATTGTGGTACGCCACCATCGCTTGGCAGCTGAGACTGCAGTTGCCATGGAGACACGGAGCTGCAGCAGAGGCTTTAAAAGCATCATGTATTATTAGTTGGTGTGTTGACACTTTTTGTGCTTCTTCCATTCTCTGTGAAGCGGGAGCTTTTAGTGCCCAGTCCTGCTTGGAAAAGGTGAGGACTGTGTGTAGTGCTGTTAGTCGAACACTTGGGGATCTGATATGAGCAGAGAAGTGCAGTACTGCCATCGGTGTATCTACTTACAGTACAAGTGTACATTTTACTCTAGATCCTTAGTCTTAAAGTTATGATGTTAGTTGTGATGTTAGCCCTTAGTGCTTTGCTTTTGTTTACATGCTGTTTGCAAAAGCCCTTTACAAAAAGCTTCCATCGTTTGATTAACGTGAAATTTTGTGCGGTGCAATTAACAGAATCAAATCACCCAAAATAAATCAAGAAATGACCAAACTCTCTTTACACACAGACGGTTTCTTTTCTGTTTTAACGTGTTTAAGGTAATTTGTCTTTTCAATTAATGGATGTCTCTGCCATCTGCTGGCAGAAACTAATAATGAAAATATAACTAGAAGGGTACATTAACATTTCTATGGAAAGGATGTTGTAGAATTGTTTTTTTTTTTTTTATCATGAAGCCACGTAATGTTTGTTACAGCCTTGTACAGGGAAAATCTTTATGCCCTGTTGTGCTTTATTTTTTTAATTTTTTACCTGAGATATTTTTATGTATCTTACTATTCCACTAAGCTGCTTCAATTTCAGGGTCATGACATTGTGCATGGTAGCTTACTGTCACACTCTCATGACTTACTTTATGTCATTACAAAAACACCATTTCCAAAAAAACTGAAAGACTATAAAAATGTAAAAAACAAAAACAAAAACAAACAAACAAACAAAACCCCATATGAATTCATTTGGAAATGATTACAACTGCACGTGGAAATAGGGAAAGACAACATATCAGATGTTGGTAGATGGAAAGTGTGCTATTATTATTTTGATTTATGTTTATTTTTAAGTGGTTGTCTGACTCTGTGTGACCCACTGATGACCTGTGGAGGGTGTACCCTGCATTCTTGTACCGCAACTTTTTTGTTTTTTATTAGAAACGACCTGTGGTTCTCCCACTACAATTCAAAATATTTGCTGTATTTTAAAAGGGCTTCAGGAGGACTGTATGCCAAAAACAGTTTTGTTTTTTTGTTTTTTTAAATTGCTTTCTATTCTAGTATTAAAATTCAAGAAATTACAGAATTCAATTATATTATAGGAGGGTTTGTGTGTGTTTATTGATGCCACACTGATTACTCAACCTGCTGTTGCATTCATATATTTACTCCTTTGTTGTCATCTACCTTTAAATCCGTTTAATTAATACGATAGCTTGGTGACCAGTCCAGGATGTACCCCTTCTCTCAGCCAGCTCCAGATGGGTTCAGCGCAAACACTACCCTGAATTGTATAAGAAGAAGAAAATTGATGGATGGATGCACGGATGGAGGATCAGTCTTTCTTGGCTATTTGCTTGTGACCTTGTGTTTTGTATAGTTTTATGCTGTCTTATTCACTGCTAGACCTCAGCTGCCACTTGTCAAATCACACCAACAATAATTCAGTTAAATGTCTTAAAATTCAGCAAAATCAGTTGCTTCAAGATGTCAGAGCAACAGGTTGCCACACAGCTACCACACAACTAGTAATTGCGTCAATTTTGATATAACAGTAATTTCCATTGGAAAGGAGTGGAAATACAAAAATAACAACATAAGGTAGTGTACCAAGAATTACTAAGACAAGTAGTCCCATGGAGAGACTCAAATGTCCCATCTCTTAAGCTCCTGAACAGCAATGAAGCATTACAGTTTTACTGAGAGATCTTCTAACGCTGTGCCTCCAAGGGGCCATTAACAACACACACAACTCCACTCATTGTGGAACATCTCTTTTCCACAACAACAACTGTACATCTGTAGTAACAAAACTAAAAACACCACAGCAGATGCACTAAAAACAATTTTCTTTTACTTAGCAACAAACACAATGTTCATGGAGCTCAAGGGAAGTTAATCTAAGCCATTATAATAATACAGTATATCAAACATATAATTGCATTTGCACATAATGAGAATGTCACACTTTCTCTCCTCATTAAATGAAGGTGCAACCTATTGTCAATGAGCTTTTCAAATAAAGTGAATCATTTTGCATGATAAAGGTCAAACTAAGTTAAGTTGGAGGAAGTAAAACACTTTTTAATGCAGGTATCCCATGGGCATCTTCAAAAGTACTGCACGGAGCCAAAGCCTCTGTCATGATAAAAAATACATACGTACATACATACATACATACATATGTATGATGAACGTCACCGAGCTGTCGCGCTGGAGCATCTTTAAGGCATCTCCACAAGGTGGCACCATCACCTAAACAAAAATATACACTGAAATAGGGGGAGCTAAGTGTACAGTGTATGGCTTTAGTGAGTTACGGGAGGCTTCACCGTGGTGTAATACTCTACAATGAACTCAGAGTGGCACCGTTATCTCAACTATCAACTTAGTGTCAGTCAGGACACCTGTTCCTCATCCTCAGGAAGTGTCTGACTTGCACTCTAACACCTACAGATATAATGACGTTTTAAATCTGATTATCGTTGGGCAATTGTATTACAAATCTTTATTTAGCAGAGATTTCAATTTGGCGCTGAGCTATTTTCTTTATATTCTGTCAAAGCACCCCATTGTCTCTTCGTGCAAAGAAGAGTATTGGCCTTGAATATTATCGTAAAATATATCGATTTTGATTACATTTGGTTACTGATTCTCTCACTAATCACTGACTGGACAGTGTAAGGTACTATAGCACCAGATGTCTGGCTGTATCTGCCCACGAGCTTTTGTTGGTGCTGATAGCAGAGTGCAGGTGAATGGCGGTCAGGAGGAGTGTAAGTTCATTGTTAGGGCATCAATCAGAGAAAGCTGAACAATTGAAAGTGACGCCCAAAACTGTCACTGCACTGTCAGATGGTCTATCTGTCATATTCATTTCAAAAATTAAAAAGCTTGACCCTCGCGGTCACATTCCCAAACATCCTTCACCTAATCCCTCTCTATGTTTCTGATCTAGATATCTTCAGATAGGTGAGTCCTTTTTCTCCAAAGACCTAGCAGTGTGTTAAGGCTTCAGCTCTTCTTCATTTATGCATTTAAACACCTAAAACACAATAAATATCCTACAAATATCTCCAACTTCAAGTTTATTTAAAGTATAGGAAAAACCAGATTCGTTAAATGTGTATTTGTTCGTAAAAGTGCCGGCATACACGAAGTTGTATCAGTCTGCGCTGCATTTATCGCTTTGTGATTGAAATTGGGAGCAGACCTGCGCTCTTCCTGAGTTAATTAAAACGCCCCCCTGATTGGACGGGCAGATAATCCCGGCGGGCCTTGTGCTCCTACTAACTTGCAAGCAGGGCAGAGCGCCAGTCACAATCTGCCCAAGGCGAGGGAGGGCAAGAAAGACGCGCGAGAGGAAACCGACCGTACGAAAGGGACACGAGCGCTCCGGTCTCAACGAGCACAGTTAGAGAAGTGTTGTTGAACGTGGGCTATGTGCGCAACAAGGGGGGAGCGCAGTGTACAGAGGAGGTGAATGCATGTAGAAGCTTCAGATTCACAGCCTCCTTCTTGAAGAGTCACTGCACTGACAGAGGAAAGGAGTGAAGAAAGAAAGGAACTCCTTGGAAACAGCAACTCTTGGAGAGAACTACGCGAGAACACGCTACAGTTTTCAAAACAAAAGCTAGGATAAAGGATAAGGATAAAGGAAGCGCGGAAGAGTAGACTTTTCCTGGTCAAAATCTGCTCTGGAAGAGAAAATGAATGTCAGCGAAGAGAACCTGCTAAAGTCCATCAGCAACGACGCGCTCCTCGACCTGACGCAGCGCTACGGGCAGTCAGCCTTCGGGTTTGGCGCTGGCCATGGTGCTGGAAGTCCCGGCCGGTACCCGCTCACACCTGCCACCGATTTTCTCTCCGGGCAGACCGCGAAGTCCAACGAGAGCGGCGGGGAACACACGAGCGATGACGAGGATGGCTTCGACTCGCTGGAGTCCCGGAAAAGGGGCTCGTCATTTGGGGACGACAAGCCCGGAGGGGCCCTCGCCAAGAAGACCAAGGAGCAACGGTCCCTGCGGCTCAGCATCAACGCCCGCGAGAGAAGGAGGATGCACGACCTGAACGACGCGCTGGACGGCCTGCGCGCCGTTATTCCCTACGCCCACAGCCCCTCGGTGAGAAAACTCTCCAAAATAGCCACTCTCCTCCTGGCCAAGAACTACATCCTCATGCAGGCGCAGGCTCTGGAGGAGATGAGGCGGCTGGTGGCGTATCTGAACCAAGGACAGACCATAACTTCACCGATCCCCACCGCCCTGGCGCCCTTTGGACAGGCTGCCGTATACCCCTTCTCGGGTTCCGCACTCGCCACCTGTGCCGAGAAGTGCACTACTTACTCTGGGGCACCGTCGAGTCTCTTCAAACACTGTAACGACAAGCCTTGATTTGCTTTAACTCTCTTTCCTGAACTTTTAGCCTACCTATAATGCACCCGTGTCGGTCTCTCACCCACTCTAGTTATTTTAAAATCATTCTGTGGAAAAAAAAAAGGAAAAAAAAGAAGCGATTTTAGTCTAATGCATAATCTTAAGATATGGTTAAGTGAGCATATTGCAATGTTTCATCCAGATTTAACTGACGCTACATAGAAACTGAACTGCTTAGGCCTTCTTATAGGATGACGTCCCTGTTACTTTGTCGCTTGTACTTTACAGACACTTACAGGCCATGTCCAAATTTGGGTACATTTGAGAACGCTTTTGTTATCAGCTCATTTGTAATCTATGCAACATTCAGTAACAACAACACGAAACGAGCAAACGCGACCTAATGTGACAACATTTAGATTTGAAACCGCAATTAAGGCTTCCCCTGACTGACTGTATGATGCTATGTGGGAGAAGGAAAAAAAACAACCGTATGTGATTCTGACTGATATTTTCTGATACCATGTGTTGACAGGTTTGTTTTTATTTTTACGTTACTGCACATCTCTCATGATTGTATTGTACAACTTAAAAAAAATCACTTGCTTCAAGCCCGGTTATCTTAATGGTTATACGACTACAGCCTATCAACTGAAGAAGCGTTTTGGTTGTGTTGCAACATGGATTTCATATATTGTTTATATGTCTTTATAATTAAAACACATATCTATGCTCGGACTCGGTTTGCTTCATTTCAACAACAACGCCACAGCTTTAAAGCAGTTTCAAAAGAGACACGCCGCTGACGTGATCTTAAAACGCCAGGCAGTGTAAAGAAATATACACTTTACCTAATTTAAAATAAATAATTTCAAATATATTCTGCTTACATTTATGTTCCGGACACAAGCCGTGTGTTTTAGGAAACACTGAAAAAACCAACACACTTTTAACGCATCTATTTTTCAAGGTAAACAAATAGGGGAATAACGGTGAATTGTAGCCACAGACATATTTTATAGCTGAAGAAAGGGGGGTAAAAACCCCTCACGCTGCTAAAATAATCTCTACCTCTTACCCCCTGAGTTGAACTTCCCATTCACCCCCCAAAAAATGAGTTGGCATTTTTCTGTTCTTGCATTTCAAGCCTTTGACATGAATAGATGGGTCTAAACGAGCTCAGTGGGGCTGGTGGGGCCCGTTTGGCACGCAGTAAGGTCGGTGGCGCTGAAGGGAAGTACGCAAGAGCCGCCCGGGGCACCCAGGACCTGTCTCTGGTTATTTGGGTGATTGCATGCTTCCTTGGCGGGCTCTTAAAGCCTGGACGGCTATTAACACGATTTTTGCTCCTGTCTCTTTGGTAGACAATTCACTGAACGTCACAGAGCCAGTTCCTCTTTGCAGGTTGGGCACTGGATGAATTTAGAGCAAAGTATATACATATCTAAAAAGAAAATATGGTTGGTATTTGTACTGGTCAGAGAGCAGTGATATTTACATTCCGAAAAACAAGCATTTTTGTGTCGCCTTTGTTTTTGATCATCTCTAATTGTCTCTGGCACACTAATAACAAGTCCATGTTATTGCTGAGTGTACGTATCAGTGCTTAAATTTTCTCTTTATAGTTATATTAGTGTATATATGTTAGTGTACATTGTCGTATTTCCATTTGTCATTTGGGGCTGTAAATAAAACACTTAACATCACAAAATATATTACATATTTAACGTATCGATCTAGAAATTAACACTGAAGAAAGATCCACACAGTATTAGTGGATTAAATAACGTTTCCATTACACTGATTACAATTTCGAATAGTTAGGTAAATGTGCTTGTTTTCAGTCACCACCAGCCTAAAAAGTACTTTGATTTTGTAAGAAAGAACTTACAAAAAATGAAAAAAAAAATGACACCAAAATAAATGTTGCCTTTAATCTCACAGGTGCTTTTCCTGCACTGACATATTCACACTCATTTGTGTTCTTTCTACTTGCTCTGGTGAATATATTAAACTAGACATTTGTTCTTGAGCAGTCTCGTAAATCTAGTCAGAGACTAAGTGATCCACCACAGTGTCTCTCTCTTACAATTTAGATACATGTCACAACAACAGGCCACCCATGGCATCTTAAATGGGACCTCTGATGACACATGCCTTGTCTGAGGCCCCGTGAGACAGTTAGGACAGCGGAGATGAAATGTGACAAATGCTGCCAATGATGTGAGGACTCTGGTCCTGCGCTTCATCAGTCCCTGTGCAGCCTAATAGCAATAATGAGAATGTTGCTTTTGTGTACCGATGGTTGGGTGGTCAGTTTTCCTCCCTATAGGCCTCAGATGTCGAGCTACTGAAATATATGTTATATTTTGGCACCTTATTATCTTAATGGCCATCAGTGTGAATAGTGGTAGTGTGTTATTTGACACGTTAGCTATACATTAAGACAGATTTGTGGTTTTGCTGGTCACATGGTGGTGCTCCCTGACGCTTTAGTCAGTCAGTAGTGGATAAAGTGTGTATAAAATAACCATTTATCTTCATTTTTCTGTATAACAAGGGCAATTTAGGTTATGTATATGTAAACTACTTTTTATTTGTGTGTTTTACAATTTTGTAAATGTAAATCAGAATCTGAAGATGAGGGAAGTGGCAAACATTCCTTTTTATTGTTGTGTAACATGTTATGTGTTTATTAATTTGCTGACGAATAAATTAAAATTAAAAATGTTTTCTTAATTATCCATTTAATACATTTATAATTACATGGATAATTAATATAACTTAAAGTGTCTAATGTAATATCAAAAAATGCAATTTGGTGTTTAAAAATATTAAAATTGAGAGAAACTTACATAGCGTTGTTCATAACATACAGTAGAAAAAAGGGATAAAACAATTACACATGAAGTATTTTTAGCTGTACAAATAGAATTATATAAACCCATTAATTTTTGGATGCAACACAGAAAATAGATACATTTCTGGATTTGCTCTGGGCAAGGTTAAAAAAAAATCTGCCACATGTTTCTGAAGGCTACAATTATAAAAACAAGATTTAAAGCCATCATTTAAAGATATGAATGAAGTACAGTGAAAGACAGTAATGTGTACTTAAATTCCTCATCTGGACCTGTCTGATCTGTTCTACCACGACAGATTGTGGAGTCACCTCACTCACAGAATTTAAAAATAGTCATATTAACCTGCGTCATCACTGTCCTCTCCTCACAAAAACACATTTCAAACAGGTAGTGGGAGTACTGCAGTTGAACGTAGATTCATCTGTAAATATGATATGATAATAATGATATAATCCATGTACTTCGAAGTGCTGAAACAAAATATTTTACTATAAATGCACTGTAGTATCATATATCATATATAACGATTGCAAACTATTATTGCTGCCTTTTCTCACCTATTTTATCTTGTTGACAGTGTCTTTATTCTGAGAAATCCTCAGTGCTTTACCACACTCACAGCCCAGTGTGGTGCAGGAGTACGGACAGACTGTGTGATGTCTGTAAACATTTGTGTTTGCTCTCGGTGGGATAGAAAGGGAGTGATTTCATTACCATGGCTCAGAGCTTTGAGGTATGTTTGTGTGCTTTTCTCCGACCCGATGGTATAGTACTAAAACCATATGCCCTTAAGTGCGTACCTCTGCCTAATGCATCTGACAGCGCTGTTTTCTCTAATTAAGTTCTCTCCATGTGCAAGCTCATGTGTCTGATGCACATTGTAGCACTCCATTTCACACACACATAGCCCAACACACAAACTGTACTTACAACAGAGGCCTTGAAGGAAAACGAACACCCTTCGACTCTGATTAAGCTTACTGTGGGGGGACCAAAGGGTTTATTAAACATTAGAGATTTTTTGTTTTCATTAAAATGCGCTCACAGAAACATAGTTGAGTCTTTGTATCCGAAGTGGCATTGAAGACTTGTTTTGATGCAGGTTCGTGAGAGGGGGAAGGGGTGAGCATGTGAGATAGAGAATAGACCTAGACAAGTGGATGTGTGTGTGTGGGGGGTTCATCAGTGTGTGGCGTAAAAAAGAGGGCACAGCACGTGGAGGAAGAGATGAGGTGCTGAGGAGAAGAGAGTGCCAGAGGTTGCACTGTAAGGATGCCCCACATTCACCCACCCAGCCACCCGTGGACCTCCAACTTCTCCGCTTCACTATGACATCACACTTTGTCGTCCCTCCCAGCCCCGCCTTGTCGGAAGCGATAAGCGGGTGAGTCAGTTGGTTCCGAGGAGCCATGTGATTCGGGGCGACGTTCCTACAAGTGCAGCGGGACGGGCCAGGGCCCTTCATTCGTTAATCAGATGTCTAAAGGGGGGTTGGAGAGGGGATGTCTGTTTGTATGTGTCTGTGTTTTTGTGCATCGTGTGAATGTGTGTGCGGATGCCCGTGTTTTGTGCTCATATGGCTCAAAACCCTTGAAACATGGCAGCCATGCAAAGCGTTTTGCCTATCGCCACAAGGCACCTGACACGACGCATGGTAGACCCAGACAGTGTGGCAGGGGCCAAATTGGGCCTGGTAGGGGGGGAGAGGAACTAGGATAGGCAGCACTGGCTGACAACAGTCTAAGCCATTGTTGAAAATGATATCCTAGGCCGCAGTTACCCTCATTTTTTGTAGATCCCAGGACATTATGATTCTCAAAGGCCCAATTTTCTTTCAAGACCTCTTTTACACATAGCTAAAGCTTTTCTCGCTCCTACATTCTCCTGCTAACTTGCCTCTGTTTCTCCTCCTCCCGCACTCCCTCCCCCTTTTTCTATCCCTGTGCTCATCACACTCTTTCTCCTTTAGCTTGTTGTCTTGACAGAGGATATGAGCTGACAAACGGGGGCATCCGTTATTGTAGCAAAGCCTAATCTCTGTAATGGCCCCACACATACATAACTGGTGGTGGGCAAATACTAGACATACACAGACACATACACAGACACATACACATAGACAGGCAACCACACCTCAACTTACTAGAAAAATGTACATGAATGCCCTGGAGTCAGCAATCAGCAAACCCTCCATCACACAGTATCTCCTTCTCGTCCCAAGACTTACCCTAACTTTAAACAGTTCTTGCCTAGAACTAACCAGTACTCCAACTTTAAACTACATCTCAGGCATTACATTTTAAGAATTAGCGACAAGGCATCTAATGCAGAAAAAAAAGTATACACGCACCTACACACACACACTTTCACACACAGGCCCCAGCACCCCTCTCATTGCTCAGTACCAGCTGAGGAGCACCATGGTTTTGTGGGGAGCAGGGGGAGCTCGTTATCCTCATTAATTAATGACAAAAGCGATGTAATTGGCCATCCATAATCCTCCATGCGGAGACGGTGTGACAGGCAGGGCCGGGACCATCCTCTACAGCGAGTGCTACTCATAAACACACACACCGGGGGTAAATGAAGACACATTTCGTCCTGTTTTTGTGTGCCAGTATTTATGTGTATCTTCTGATGCTCTTCAACTGAGAGACATGCAAAGTGATACCAAAGGTTGCAAGAAGAGGGAAGTGCGACCCTGTGTGTTTCCACGGCTTCAGTGTAATTTTACACAAATGAAGAACATTTCAAAGTGTGTCACTTGGTTTTTAATTCTCATCTTATTGTACTGTTTAAGGCTCCACTGGGCCCAGGCTGGAGCACCACACTGCAACATGCTGTAACCCCCCCACTCAGGATGAAAAGACAAGATTAATGGCACTTCCTGTCGCTGACGATCTTGCACTAGCCTAATTAAAACCACTGGAACATGCGCGTAGCCAAGGATCAGTGGCTTTTAATGAGGAGCTTGTAGGCTGATTTGGGCCTCATTTTCTGCTTAATAAGGCCGGTTTAAAAAGTAATTTTGGAGGGATGTGACTCCTTTAAACCTGCTCATTATCAATGATAGCGCTTTACTTAAGTACTTCAGGAAACGCTCTGTTTAATTAATATTGTGTCGCGCACGTGGATTAGCTGACAGGCTGGAATGGTGGAGTGCAAGCAAGTGAGCAAGGGAGCTGGAATTGATGAAGAACTTTCAAGGGCACTGATTTCATTAAGCAGCTTCATTACAGCCCAAATAACTCTTCATGTCATTTCAGTGCTCCAGTCACTCTTACTCTGCACACACACACACACACACACACACACACACACACACACACACACACACACACACACACTTTAGACATATACACGTACAAGTTCAAGGGAAACAGTGAAAGGATGGCACATTAGCACACTGACACATACCGTCGTGCCATAATGAACGCTGTGACTAATGAGGCTGGCCCACATTTTATAGGTTGGATTTATTGTGTCCCTCGTCAGTAGCCGTAGATCTCTGGCTGCCTCTGCTTGACCCTGGAGATGATCCCTGCTGGGAAATTAACCGTCTGTTAACGTGTTCATTCCTAAACCCATGCACTGAGTGTATGCATGTGTCTCCATACCACGCGGAGATGATCACGGGACAGCTCGTTTGTTAAACTCTATAGAGTAATTCGAATACTTGCATTTTTCTCTGCTGTTCTTGCTCGCCATCACAGTCACACATGTCCACCCACGATGCATTGACAATTCAGCTTTTTCTTTAATTGCTCTGCAATTTATACTTAATATTAAAAACAACACACACACATTCAACAGGACGAGACATGGGGACAAAGTAGTTACCAAATTATCTATTAGTATATGAATTATGACGACTGTTGTATGTGTAAGGGAGTATTGTTTGGATGTGTGCTGTTCTGTTTCGCCTGAAAGCTGAAGTAACTGTCATGAAGAAGTCCTCGTCGGGATCCTTCGTGGCAGCTTGGAGCTCGTTTTCAGCCAGCTGGACAATTTTATTTTGTGTTCAACAGACTGAATTTTTATCTATTTTTATGTTATGTGCTTTGATTTCTTGGACATATTTACAGCAGTTTATACAATATACAATCACACTTAGACCATAAGGTTAGAGTCTGGTCATTAGGCCCTAATATAAGATTGTAAAAATTATTTCCAAAGATCCTCTTGAATGGGAAATTGGACAAGTCAGCTGTTTCAGGGATAAAAAACCTCCATAGTTGTGTCTTTATGGTCCCAGTGCCCTCGTCTCGCTGTCCTTCCCACTCATGTTTGTGTGGCATCATTGGCATCGCTTCCTCGAGCTCCTAACCAGTTATTTGTCTGGCCCCTGGACTCAATAACTGAATCGATTTGTTGCAGCGTACCCAGGCAATGTTGGACTTCATTTAACACATTTCCCAACATCTTTACATTTTTCTTCTTTTTTAGGGGATGTTCAGGAAAGTATTGACAGCTGTCTTAATCCGGTAGGTGAAAGAAGCAGGAAACCGAAAATATCAGATGTTCCACCAGCGACTGGTTAAGACTCTAGTCACTTTATATTGTTCTCATACATCATTAGCTCCCTTTTTATTTTCTTTTTTTCTCCTTGTGAACATGTGTGCAAGGTCCAAGCCAACATCCTCGTCCCAATACCCCCATTTACTAGCAAAGAAGACTAAATGGACCATAATAAGATCCAGAAACCAAACACCAAGCAAGGACAGAGAAGGACCAACAATAGGCAATATGTTGGTTCATATGGTGAGCATAATAACTTTATGCTATTATTAGTTTTACCTCTTGTATTACTTTGTTCTCCTCTCTTTGTGATTGTCTGCCTCACACTAATTATCTATATAGCTGTGTGAATAACAAGCCCTGGATCACTAGTGATGGGAGAGAACCACCTATGACAGTTATTTCCAACTGTGTACACAAAAAAATGGAGATCAGTCAATTCAATTTTATTTATTCAATAGTTTAAATCACAACAACGGTCACTTCAAGGCATAAGGTAGACCCGACAATAATACATACAGAGAAAAAAGCCAACACTTATATGACCCGCTATGAGCAAGCACTCTGGCAACAGTGGGAAGGAAAAACTCCCTTTTAACAGGAAGAAACCTCCGGCAGCACCAGGCTCAGGGAGGGGCGGGGCCATCTGCTGGGACTGGTTGGGGTGAGAGAAGGAAGACAGGATAAAGACATGCTGTGGAAGAGAGACAGAGATTAATAACAAATATGATTCAATGCAGAGAGGTCTGTTAACACATAGTGACGTAGAAATAGAAACACCCAATGCATCATGGGAATCCCCCGGCAGCCTACGTCTATTGCAGCATAACTAAGGGAGAATTCAGGGTCACCTGGTCCAGCCCTAACTATATGATTTGGCAAAAAGGAAAGTTTGAAGCCTAATCTTAAAAGTAGAGATAGTGTCTGTCTCCTGAATCCAAACTGAAGCTGGTTCCATAGAAGAGGGGCCTGAAAACTGAAGGCTCCGCCTCCCATTCTACTTTTAAATACTCTAGGAACAACAAGTAAGCCTGCAGTGTGAGAGCGAAGTGCTCTGATAGGGTGATATGGTACTACAAGGTCATTAAGATAAGATGGGGCCTGATTATTTAAGACCTTGTATGTGAGGAGCAGGATTTTG
>VUQR01005952.1:12026-29723 GCA_015108515.1 Hemichromis elongatus
CTGTATTGTACAAAGTATGAGAAGTCTTTTAACTCTGCTAAGAATCAGAGAACAGCTGGGAAAAAAACAGTTGGGGACCAACATTTGGCTGTTTTTCCTATGTTTTTACACCCAGAGGAATTTGTGTTGGAGTTACAATCAGCAGGCCCCAGCCAGAGCAGGCCAGATAAAATAGGGACCTCCTAGATAGACTCCTTTGGAGAAACTCAGTTGTAACAGCTGACAGTAAGGCTTATTTAAGGCCAGAGTTCATCTCTGTGCTGTAGGAACAGTAACATCACCCACCAAAGAAGTTGTTAACAGACTTTTACAATATACAGGGTGTGTTTAAAATTAGGCAAGATGGGATTCAGGCAGCAGACTCATGGAAACACTCAATGAAAGAAGTGTTTCACTAACGTCTTCCTGTTGACCTTTGCCCTGTCAGCACATGCACCACTTTTCCTACAAGTTGAAAGCATTCCAGGGATTTAAGATGTTAATCAGGACCACATTTTTAAACCTAATGTTTGATGTATTACACATTAAGGAAGTGCCAGCATTTTTTTTTGAGTGAATCACTTCCAATGAATTACTCTGCACACACACTTCTTACCCACTTCTCTGGAAGGAACTCTGTGTGTGTTGTGTTTACAAGTGAACTGATGCAGACCTATTTGACGAGCTGCCTCCAGTTGTTCGTAAGTGGCCAGTGTCCCTCCCTCATACTTGCAGACAGCCTTGGCCTCTTTATACGTCAACTGGTATCTTCCTTTGCGTGACTCCCGGTGGTAAACTCCAGCGGCTTGTTCTTTCAAAGACAGAGAACAGAAAATGAAGTCTAAGCCTTGAGATTCTCTGTATACAGAGATAAAAACTAGAGATTATACATAGCATAGTCATTTTGTCTCAATTTTGTCTACTTAAGGCACATTTAAAAGGACCCAATAGTGATAGTGAATGAAAAAGACTGTGTGATTCTTTCTTTCTTTCTTTCTTTCTTTCTTTCTCTTTCTTTTCTTTCTTTCTTTCTTTCTTTCTTTCTTTCTTTCTTTCTTTCTTTCTTTCTTTCTTTCTTTCTTTCTTTCTTTCTTTCTTTCTTTCTTCAAATTGGAAAATTGGAAGGCCACCAACAATTTTGTCCTATCAACAGGGAACCTTCTGCTGATCCTGTGCTTTTACGCATGCTTGACTGCAAAACTTGGCAGAAGGAATCCCAAATTAGCCAAGAGTTGATATTTTGATCTTTTTTAACCAGATTAATAAATGTAATGTTTTTACAATAATTAAATCTCAGTGCAACATGTCAGCTCAGACTGGCATATATCCAGCACTCTACATAGTACTACATCAGTATGTTCTGTAACAGTGACAAACCTTCAGGAAAACAAAAAAAGAAAGAAAGTTCACGTAAACATGTAACCAAGTAATAAATAATCTATGAATTCTTTTTCTTCGGTGTTGTTCCTCTATAAAGGACTGAAACTGCCAAAATCAAACTAAGTAAAGTTGGAAACAGGAAATAAATGAGTAAAAAATCAATAAATGCATACAATTCTTAAGATATGCAGACAATGAATACATTTAAAAATGACATACAAATTCATTATTTATGCATTTACTCATTTAAATATATTGAATATATTTATCTATATCTATATTGTAATTACTAATTTTTATTTTTTGATTCATATATCTATATTTTCTTTCCAAAGAAATGTTTGATTAGCATTATTAAGGACTCCTCAAAGCTGTAATCTTAATAACTTCAGTAACATTAGTAATGTCACAATAATGGAAAGATATCACATTCACAGATTAATAGAAATAGTAATGAACTTTTTTGTTATTTGGACATTTTGGAAAGCCCTGAGATGAAGTCATTTCCTCATATTTACTGGTCTCCTGCAGCACTCCTGCCAGGTCATAAAGATGCAGTTTGGCACGAGAGAAGCAGCTGGACTACTGTATAGCCTATTAATCCCTCTCACAACAAGCCTTTATGTGAAAATAACCTCTGCTGTGGATTAACACTAGAAAAAACTTTCTAATAATCACAGGTAGCCAGTCACAGGGAAACTGGAGGTTGAACCAGTTTTGATGAATAACCAAAAACTGAATTTGCAGCTCTAAGGTTTTGCAGTAATTCTTACCTGAACTGGCTAACAGCTTCTGACAAAACATTTTCATGTTTCTAGCTACTACAGCAAGAAAAAAAATCTCTCTGTCTTACCTAGCCAAATTGAATTGTGAAAAATTCCGTTACTGTAGCTCCATGCCTCCACCTCCTTTAGCACAAACCCGAGTATACAAAGAAGAGCAAAGACACGCATCCTGCAGCCCTCAGCGCACAGCTGTTCTCTCCAGATGTTTCCAGTAGCTCTCTCCTATGCCCCTCTGCTGCTTCCTGCTTTAAATACCAAACACTGAGTGTTGGTGCCTCCCAGGAGAGGTGGGAGGTATCAAGTAGCTTAGTGTGAGATAATTAACTACAGCCATTGACCACTTTTACAGTATCCAGCACAAAGAGGGATAAATGCTGAAGTTCTTCTGTTCTTCTGTTCACTACAACATACGTTTGTGTTGTCAGAAAAGGACCCTCTTAAAATATAAAGCAAGTCAATTCAAAGGGTTTATAAAGGGTTAGATATTTTTGCAATGAGGAGCATGTAAAGTTATATTTATATACTGTGTAATAAAAAGCACTTGGTTTACAGTCACCTTTGTTATATCATTTTGTTCTAAACAAGTTCGTGTGTCAGTCAGTTACGGACTGCTTACATTTTAATCCACAAAGTTTTGTGAATGTCCCTTTCATTTTTTGAGCAGTATATTTAATAATTTAAAAAAAACCCTTAAAGGTGTGGCGCTTTAAAAGCCATTCATAAGTAAAATACTGTACATTACTGTATACAAGCTCACACTGCGAAAAAGACATACTGGCTTAGAAAACATTTAGCAGTCATTACAACTGATAATACTTTTATCATGTTGCTGTAATTTTTATTAATGTGGTTGTCATGCTTCATTTTATATTTTTCTGTGACTGTCTTTAGCAAGAGCTAAGAGTGTGCATTCTCACATGAACAGTGAACTAATGACTAATTATAGAGTCTTAAATTATAAAGCTCAGAGCTTCATGAAAAGTTGTGTTCTGTGTTTTTTAGATTTCCACATAACTCTGATGTAAAGGAGCAAATAGGAGCACTTAGTGCTAAAAACTACCTTTCCTCTAATGACTTCTGAAGGCTGGTTAAAAATTGAGTGAGTCTCCACAGAACTCTTAGTGGGTGTGTGTTGTGTGTGTGAGGGAAATACACAAGAACAAAAAAAATCTGTTTGAGTCTTTAATGGTAATTTCCTCCTTAAAACAACTGTACAGTGGAGGATAACTACTGTATATATGTATATAGCTTAAACATTTGTGTAGTGGTAAGGCTTAATGTTAAGGTTGTGACTATTTGGCTGACAGGTGTCCCAGCCTGGACACTGCAAAAGACATAGATGTAGCCACTGTGACATTAGACATTGTTTTAGGACACATCGGACTCACATTGCTTCAGTATTCCCGTGCTGGCCACAAGTACTTTATTTTGTTTTGTTTTGTTTTTTTAAACAAAAAGTAACAAATGTATTTAATGAAATCAGAACTCACAGTTAAATATAGTGCTTAATTTAAGTATAATACTATGTTTCACAATAGCACAAACCTACTGTGAAAGTTTCCGAAACATTTGTGAGTGTAAACCATATTAATGAAACACCAGTACCCAGCTGTGCTGTGTACTCAGAAGATATCCATTAAACACAAACAAAAATGGCAAACAATAAAAAATAAAAAAGACTTGTTTTATTTATTTATTTTAGCCTGAAGATGCTTTACTAAAGGGAAGTCCACACAGAAGAGAATTCACAGCTACATGGTGACCACAGCAAATCCAAGACGTGATGGAGTACTACACCACCAAATGGTCAAATCCCAATGTAAACTTTTTTTCAAAAAGTGTGCAGTTGAGATACAGCCGACAATTTAAAGTTAAGCATATTGTTGGTTCACTGATGACAGAGTAGTAAAAAGGTTTATGTGTTACCTAGGCAACAGTAGCCAGTAATATTTACTGACTGTCAGGGACAAATTAATTCATGACGTATGAATCACTTCCTGGTTACACAAGGGTTATCCTAAAAAAGCTGAGTAAACTGAGTAGAGCAAAGTTTTCTGTTTTTTTCTGTTGCTTTAAAATGATAACAGTGTACTTTACATTCCGTGTACATTAAAATAACTCATATACCAGTGATACGCGGAGGAAGAATGCTCATGAAGTCATTCACCAGTTTTTTCAAGGTTTTTTGAGCGACCAGCATGAGTTTTCTGAATTGAGTTAACCTGCCTTTTTTTCCCCCTAAGGTGCTGAGTCAAGAACCAGTGGGTGATGTCATTGGGCCTCCATGACGGTGGCTCTATCTTTTATATACACTCATTCAACATAGGAAAAGGATTGCTTGTTCTGTTTAGCTGCAGCGCTGTCAGCAGTTGCTCAACAGCATATGCCACAGAGGGGAGTTTGAAGTAACAGCGTACAACACTGTGTGGGGTTTTCCAGATATTCGTTTTGTACAGCTTCAGTAAATGGGTACTGAAGTAAAATTGGAATAGTGTTTTCACAGCAATTTAGGAATAATTCTTATACATTTCTTAAGAGCCACATCAGGGACAACCCAGAAGTTTTAGAAACCAAGAGCATCTTAAGAATTTGGACATTTGCCTAGCAACAATTACTTTGCTGTTATTTTTGTTTTTCTAAGAACAGCATCCCTTTGCATACTACATTACATACTTACATATATTCATGATGCGATAATTAGTTCCTCAGAGATAAGATTCCTTATAAGAGCTGTCAGCCAAAGTGGGGAATGAAAAAAGGACAAAACACACACTGTTTAAGAAAGACAAAAATTATAATAACTAATGATTAAAGGTGAAATGACATATAAACACATATAGAGTGCTGTAGCCAGGTTGTTACCCCAGCTACAGCAGGCACATTTTGTACTTCTTTCCTTGAACTTCTGTCTTCTTCCCTATTTTGCACCAATTCAGGTAGCCTGCCTCATGGTAATCGATACCGTTGCTCCTTTAAAAGTTAGACGCCCTAAACCAAAATCAGACCCTTGGCTAAACTCTTACACACATGGACTCAGAAGATTATGTAGAAGGTATGAATGCAGATGGAAGAAGGATAAATTATCTATTTCCCGTGAACTTTTCAGAAATATCAGATGAATGTCAGAGAGCTGTCAGAAGCTCTAGAAATAAATATTTTGCCAGCATTATTACTGCGCACTCCGGGAACCAGAGGGTTTTATATAAGACCCTAAATATGGGCAAGGATAGCTCAGTAAGTAGAGTGGTTGCCCCATGATCGGAAGGTTGGGGGTTTGACTCCACTGAACGGCTACTTTGAGGTACCCCTGAGCAAGGTACCGTCCCTACACACTGCTCCCCGGGCGCTGCATTTGTGGCTGCCCACTGCTTCACTGAGTGAATGGGTTAAATGCAGAGGAGTAATTTCCCTACGGGGATTAACACATGCACATTATTATTAAATATAGTTTTGTCATTCAAAAATTCTCCTACTCTGGCAATTACAGATAAACTTTGCTCACAGTTCTTAAGTTTTTTCTTGATAAAGTCTTCAATATCAGAAGTCAAATTATTTCCCCTGGCAATGTCCTGCTACCTGTATTTGTTTGTATTGACCATTTTGATCCGATTACACTGCCTATCCTGGAGAGATTATTATAATCCATTAAGCCATCAGGATGCCCTGATGACATTGTCAGACTTTCCTGGGAGGTTCTTCCAGTGGTAGCCCCTCATGTGCTTAACATTATAAATTCCAGCCTTGTTTCTGGAATTGTAACATCCTCTTTTAAATATGCTGTGCTTCAACCATTATTGAAAAAATCTGGCCTAGACCCAACCGTCCTCGGGAATTTTCAAAGCTCCCTTTCATGTTCAAAGTGTTGGAAAAGGCTGATTATAATCCAGTCCTGCCTTATCTAAACAATCTTGGTGTTTTAGATAAATTCCAGTGTGGTTTTAGACAGTATCACAGTACAGAATCCGCCCTTATCAGGGTTTTTAACAATAAAATTTTAGCCACTGACTCCGGATCCCATGTTGCTCTGGTGATGTTGAACCTCTCATCTGCATTTGATACAGTCGACCATGACATTTCATTGTCCTGTCTTGAAAATTTGGTCGGCATTAATGGATCAGCACTTGAATGGTTCCATTCTTACTCTTGCGACAGGTCTATTAGAGTGAGGATGGACTATTGTTCATCTTCCTCTGCTGCTCTTCCTTGCTGCAAAACCTGTGGTGAACGAGCTTTTTCACTTTGTGCTCCTAAACTCTGGAATGAACTTCCGCTGGATATCAGACTTTCCTCCTCCATCATGGTCTTTAAGTCTCGTTAAAAGACCTACTTTTACTCCCTTGCTTTTAGTGCCTAGTTATTATATCTAGGGTTTTTTATTTTATTTTATTCTTTTACTTATTTTTATTGACTTCTCTGGATTGTTCTATCTGCTATGTTTCTGTTGTTTTATCTTTTGTCTTATCCTTTTATCAACTTTATGTGCTACCTCTGTACAGCACTGTGGTCAGCTCTCATGCTGTTTTAAATGTGCTTTTTTAAATAAATATTATGGTATGGCATGGTATGGTATGGTATGGTATGGTACTAAGGAGGTTTTACAGTTCCTTGAGCCAGTCCTAACTTTAAGCTTTACAAAAAAGGAAAGTCACAAATACACAATGAAGCCAATGACCTGCATGGTGGCTGTGAGACCTTCTTGCTACATAATAAATGGTCTGTGAGACATTTTTCCTCTCTTTGATACTTACCAGCTTGAATACAGTGAAGTAAAATCCCAATGATACACATATTTGTAAACCACTGTGCATGATTATGCATGAACATCCCAAATCATTTTACAATGTCCAATAGCAAAACAGTTCCTTACTTTATGATGGCAATACCTGCTTAGCAATGTACTAGTCTCCTACCTTTTTAGTCATCTCTAGAAGTAAATACTACTGTAGCCAAAGCCCTTAGTTTATTAATGTTGCTTCACGAGACTCCGAATAAGAAATTCAAGATTAGTGGCTTTTTTATTAGAAAAAGAATGGGATGTTAAAGGGTAAAGAAGTTATGTGTTTAGGATTTTTTATGCTGAACAGCAAAGCGACAACTCACTGACTAAAATTTAATAAACATAGTTAAGTATAGTTAAACATAGTCCATGAGGTACAGGAGTCATTCTACACCAAATCAACTCACTGACACCCCCATAAGCAACATGATATCGCTTAACCTCAGAATCACAGACACACAATCATGCCAATGTCTTCCAGGCAAAATTATCTGAATGGATTCCAGATCTGAGAGGAAACCATGTAGAGTGTCTTAATTCTCCATGTGCCCCACCCATTCAAGCCCACACATGGAAAGTCCTTCTCAGGCAGCATAATTGTGTCACACTGTACATCACAGCCACAATTAACCATGAGATTCATCATCGTTTCCATGTGTTTCACAACCCCTGCGGCACAAAGTGGTTACACTGCCCAGAGTGAGTAGTCTGCATCATGATGAAATAACAATAAAAGTGTACTAAATTGTTTAGATTACTGACATCATGTCTGTCATGAGGGTGAAAAAATATGTTAAATGTGAACAGAAAAAAGGAAGGGCAGAAAATGCTGACCATACTGATTGTGTTATTTTTTTTTTCATTTAATGTGTATCTAAATCTTAAAACATCTTATTTTTCTTATATGAAGCACTCTGAGAGCAAAAACCTTGGCCGAGTCAACTCACTTTCTGGGCATTGTTTACTTTGAAGAGAGTAATCTTTTATTCCTTTATATTCATTTTGATTTCTTTGTTCTTTTCAAATAGGAAAAACAAATGCGAAATGCAGGCTTTTCTTATTCACCCTGTTGAAACCCATTTTTATATAACATAATTTTGACTGCAATCTTTTTTTTTGTATAGTAAATTACATGTGTTAAAACTGTTGTCTAATTAAATAGTTCTAAAGGTCAGAGGTCACAAGTAACATGACATATAGGATGGTGTGACAAAAAAAAAATCCTTCAGTAGAAAAAAAAGTCTCTGCAACCCTGAAAGTCTCCATGTGGTCAACAACAGAAGCACGTGGTCTAAACCAATCAGAGATAGTCACGGGCGGGATCTTTCTGATTGGCCGTGGTCCAGTTATTCCTGTAGTCTTTCGTGTGTGTACCTTGTGTGTGTGAAAGTGCAGGTGGCTTGAGAGAGAGGTGAGTAGCTTAAAAAAAAAAAAAAGCCAGAATCTCAGGTTAAAGCTGGTTAAACCAAACAGCTAAAACAGTAAATGAGAGCAGGTACACGGATTCTGCACAGAGACGTAAACACAGAGCATGGACCCGCCAACACATCAGTGGGATGTTGGCTTTCTGCCGTCGGGGCTGAAAGCCGACAGCTCACAGCTCTTGATGTGTCGGCGGGTCCGTGCTGTGTTTACGTCTTATTTTGCGCTACTTTCTGATGCTGCAGGTGCCGCTGTTCCCCCCCCAAAATGACCTCTGACAAGAAAGCCTAATTTCTGCTGTATTATAGCGAATAAATGTAAACTTTTTAAAATTATGCCAAATTACAAAACTCTTATCTGTGTCTCTAATCAAACCTCTGTAACTTTGCTCTGATTCACTTCAGCAGCATCAGGTAATGTTCCCATGTTGATTCCTGGTATTCTTCCATTTTCTGATGAAGTCTCACATGTATCAGTACTGATAAATGATCAGAAAGATAATATTTCTGACCGTCTGAGTCAAATAGGAAATAGAATCAAATCGGGACCTTGTCAATTGGAATCAAATGGATTATAGAAATCAGTGACAATACCCAGCCAGTCTGGATAGCTTTGTTACACTGATAAATGAAATTCTTTTTTTTTTTATCTTTATGTTTCATTTACTTAGGTTACCCTTATCTAATAATAAAATCTATTTCATAATCTGAAACATAAATGTGTAACGTGGCAAGATGGAGCAGATTAGAAAAGAATATGTAAAAGTGCTCAAGTCAGAAAGGTGGGGCTGAGTTGGTTTGGACATGTGCAGAGGAGAGATACAGTATATTAGATTGAAGATGTAGTTGCCAATCAAGTGGAAAGGATTCGTGGATACAGAGGCTTCAGTGACAGAAGAAAATATTAGAGAGAAGGCTAGAGATAGGATGAGATAGAGGCAAATGATCTGCTGAAGCAGGAGGTGCAGAAGAAGAAGCATCCATCAGCTTAATTCCCAATCCATCAGCTTAATTCCCAGTCCTTCCCAGTACTCCTGGGTCAGGAGTACTGGGAAGGAAAAACTGAAGTAAGTTTATGAAAAAAATGAACCTTATGCATTGTTTAGTGCTAAGCATTCAGAGACGAAAGTTAACACTGGAGGGACATTTGCCAAGGATGCGGACGTCTTTTGGACCTTTAATACACATACAGTAGTACTAATGATGATTCATATTTAGTATATTGATATTTAGTGGTTAATTTACTTGATATCATTATGGTGATGTGTTGGTGCTATGTTTTCAAGTTTACTGCTGTACTAAAAACGTGCCGAAATTACCAACATAAAACAAAAGATCAGGTCAAACAGTGTTAGCTGACCTTCTGAGGAACTTCAATTTGGAAACGATCAGCAGTTCCTGGAAATTTTGTCCCTAAGGTTATGTTGAGTAATTACTCCATTATACCCTCTCCACACATGTCAGACACATTTCTGGAACAGTGTTAGTTTTATTTCTCAGAGTATATCAGAGGTTTGTTTAACTGTCAACCATTTCCACATGTACATAAAATACAGGAGACCCAGATGGGTGAAAGGTGGACAGATGGAGAGGCAGGAGGACAATCAGGCTTTGTTTCTGGTTTATTCACCCTGTTTTTTCTTTTCCTTACAGACTGTGCTAACTGACTTTTATGACTTCACTTTTTGGCAAAATATATATCAAAATACAGCTAGTGGTGGTCAGGGTGTTCCTCTCTCTGGTGGTCTATGACACACAGCCACTTATGCATGAATACTCATACAGAAGTTAGTCCACTGACAGACAGTAGGTTGGACACAAAGTAAAGAAAGAAAACGTATCATAGAAAAACAGAATTGTACCGGCAAACACTCCAATCCAGCCCAATGGGATTGGAAAATGTGGACAAAGTCACAAACTTATAGACTTTTAAATGTATTTTAATAGGTTTTGCATCTCATTCTGCTGATAAAGACCTGCCACATGGACATGCATACTACTTTACAGTAATTAAGTAATATATTTCTCTGAATTAACAGAAGCATTCTGTTTTATAATGACAGAGCAGTCTAGACAATGAGCTACCAGAATTTTTTTCTGTAATTTTCTTCTTAAAATTTAAGCTAAGAATGTTGTACTGAAAGATTTCTTTTATTCACTACGGCTCATGTGGAAAATTTAAGAGATATTATTGAAATTGCACTTCTTTTTGTGGGGGGGCTATAGCTCAGGTGGTAGAGCAGGTCAGCTACCAACCGGAAGGTTGGTGGTTCGATCCCAGGCTCCTCTAGTCTGCATGCCAAATATCCTTGGGCAAGATACTAACCCCATGTTGCGCTCCGATGCATCCATCGGAGTGTGAATGTGTATAAATGGTAGATAGAAAAAGCACTTAAAAAATTGTGCTTGTGTGATTGGGTGAATGCATTAGTTGTATAAGCGCTTTGAGTGCTCAGACAGAGTAGAAAAGCGCTATATAAGAACCAGTCCATTTACTTTTTCTTAAATTAAGCTATCTCGGGTATTAAATGTGTAGTTAAACCTCTTTCCACAGATAGACAAGGGAGGTTCTGTACATGGCCCATGATATAAAACGAGTTCAACATTGCTGCCCTAGATCATTCTTTTATGAAAGGAAAGGAGATGATGCTGTCCCACAGCTCAGAGCAATGGACCTTAGTACCCGGATTCTCTTAATATTTAGGTTATCTTCTCCTCACATGTTTCACTGACTTTATGACATTCACCATCTACGTCAAGTAAGTGATTAGGAAAAGACAGGAAGTGATTATGAAAACTTCACTTCTCTGCCCTTCATCTGTATTTAAAATGAACAGGCGTGTGAAGCCAGGACCAACTGATCAGTGACTTTAAAAGAGTGTGGAGTTTGATTGGCAGTATGGCTGGGCGATATGGCCCAAAATTCATATCTCGATATTCTTTAGGCAGATGGCAATATATACGATATATATCTCGCTATTATTTAAAGCCATAAACTAAGAACAAAAAGAGAGTTCTTAGTCAAAGCTGTGTTCCATGTTGTTTTTGTGCATAACAAAAAGCTCACAATTGTGCAGTCAAAATATAAACTAAAATGACGCTGAGCATAACAAAGACAGACAGATTTCGCAGCTGCTCTGTTCCCAAGTTTTAGTGTGTGACTGACAGCCTTGAGTTAGAAATCTGCTTCGTAAGCATGTCTTTAACAGGTGTTATTTGTGGTACACACACAATACATTAATATTATGTTGAAGCACAGTACGTATTACTCCGCGAGGTTCCTGACCAGTGTTGCCAGATGTACGATAATTATAGTATTTGTACGATATTTTGAGTTGTGTACGATGTACAATCAATAATTTAAAATCCCCAAATGTATGATAATTTCACGTTGCCTCTGGTAACACCGTCTTTTGCAGTGACTTTCCCATGTCAATTAGCCTACATAATTTCAAACTGTTCTGAAATCAGATTTCACCTTAGTGCTTAAAGATTCATGCTATTGTGTCTATTACATAAACTGACTTTGGATCTGTACAATTGCACAAATGCGCATGCGTGGAGGTCGGAGTGGTGCCGACTTTCTGGTTTTAAAGATGCTTATTCAAACAGGGCAATCTAAATCGCCTTCTTTGTTATATTAGTGCGAAGTAATCTATAGAACGTTATTATCAAATTTATAATATACGATAACTTGTACTGAAAAACAATAATTTACGATATTGTGGGATTTTGGATCTGGCAACACTGTTCCTGACTACGATAGCCGTAATTTATATATATATATATATATATATATAGCTTTAGCTATTTTGTAAACTCATTATAGCCAATGGTTACTACAAACACATGTTTTATTCAACTTTATATTATTTTTTCTTGGGCATTTTATTTATATTAATAACATCAGGCATCGATTGTAGCAGCAGCACTGTCACTTCACAGACCACACTGCAAACTGAATTTGTGATTTTTGAAGCGTGCAGATTACTTTTTGTTTTGTAAAGTTATCATCAGAACACAGGTGGATATGACGTGTTTAGAGGCTTCAATGTCCGTGAAGTTTCGCGCTCAGGCTCGCCTTTTTTGACTGAGACGGGGGCGGCAGCCTTGGGGGAAGGGGGAGGTGGTTGTGCAGCTGCCGCTGAATCTCTGTCTGTGAGATATGATAACCCGGAGACATCAGAGATTTTTGGATGTAAATCATAATTCAGTGATTATTTTTACTAAGCTAGCTAGATAGATAAAAGCAGGCCATGTAGGAACAAAAATAAATCAGTCTGAAAGTTATGGAATACAGGAAAAGAGCAAGCTACCTTTCTTTTTGAAAAACTGTGTGACATACTGTCGACCTCGGCGCTCTCTGTCTTCTCTTTCCTTCTTCACTTTCCGTTTTTGATGCCCTCACTTCTGATGCGACATGCCTGCGTTTGTTCCTGTCTGAGCTGCCAGCTTGTCCAGTGAAGGAGAGAGGCGAGGCAGAGTAACGTTGCCTAGAGACAAAAGTGGACGAAAAAGCAGCAAACTTGCGGCTCCATAAGTATAATTATAACATACCTTAGACTATATCGATATAAACAATATTGTTATATCTTATATCTCGTACAAAAATATATCTATATATATTTAAAAATTTGATATATCGCCCAACCCTAATTGGCAGACCCTCTTAAATGTCCAAAATGAATACAGTATTTTTCTGCAATTTTAAACAATCTTGGTATCAAAATAAAGCTAACACTTGTAAAATTTCATTGTAAATATTGCAGCAGATATTACTGTGCCAAGGTTACTGAGGCTGGAAAAAGTAAGTAGATTTTTATTTTTGGATTTTATTTATTGGATACAACTACTAAAATATGCTGCAATGAAGTCCAGAAAACCAAGAATTACCATACGGACATTATACGAGCAAAGATAGATGCTGCGAAAGTGAAGCACCGAAATGTAACAGTGGTTTTGTAAACTCATAGCCTTAAGGTTTAAACAACTTATGAACACACACACAAAGTAACTCCAACAGAGTGTGTATTTCGGGTTACTCCAAGCTCGGATAAATGATAAGGGTTGGAATTTAAATTGCAGTTCTAAATAAATTCTAAATGCATTTATCTTTTTTACGTACTGAACATTCAACTTCAACATTGACATTTCAATGCTGACCATTCTGATGGATCAGATGGAAAATCAACATCACTTCAATGACGTCTTGCTATCTGGGAGGTGTTTTGCCATTTAGCACATTCTGGCACCATCTGTCAGTTGAAATTTCTTAGTTATTGAACAGCAGAAAGATTTAACTTTATTTGCATGCCTGAAAATGCTTTTCAAATAAACATTTTTGGAAGAATTACCCGGATGCAGGGTGCCTTTTTACTCAAAGGGGAACCTAGGAAATCTGAGGGGCTGTAATGTCTGCTTCTTATGGCCAAGTTACAATATTTGACCCCTCTTTTTAATCATTTGAGATAACACAATCATGGTAACATCAGTTTATATCAGTTCCACCAATCAGAACTTGAAAGGTGAAAAATATATCCAAAATTTACAACTCTCACCCTCATCCAATCAAATGTCTATTACTGGGCAGAAAATTTTTGACAGGAAACAGCTCTAAGGTATTGTTGGTAAATTAAGTTAGTCAGGAAATGAGTGGTTACACTTTAACTTTGATGTGAGAGACTATCTCTCCACTGCGGTACATATTCCATATGTACAGGGTATGAATCCCTTGGGGTCCCCGTGTGGATACTTCCTTAAGATTGACGTAACTTTGTACTCTGTGGGCTCAAAAGCACAATGGGTTTTCTGAACTTTAACAAATAGCGAGCTGTTTATTCTGGCTTTTAAAAAGACACAAAAACAAGTGGCAAAGGCCAAAACTAAACTATAATCTGAAGTGGGAAAGCTAAAGCAAGACATAAAAACTCTAAATATAAATGTAAACATAAACACAAATGTGAACATAAAATTGAGAAAACTGAGTCTTGGTACGACATGAATTCCAGGAACACGCGGCGAGGAAGACAGACCTCAGGGACCGAAGATAGCAATTGAGGCCCCTGAGCTCCAAAATCAGATGGAGCTCCCCATCCCAGTTGGGGACCAGAAAGTAGTGAGAGAACAAAAACAACCTTGATGTTCCATAGCCTCCACCCACCATATGACACCCTTCGCCAAAGGGCTGCCGCTGGGGGTCGCCCACTGAGGTGAAGGTTGGGAGCAAAATTGCAGGTGTTAGCCCTGGCCAGGGCTAGACTGGGACAAAAAATCAGCCTGGGCATTTTGGCTCTAGACTGGCCCAGCAGGTATTATAGAAAAAGACATAAAGCCTTTGAATGAAAACAAATGCTGTTGAGACAGTGATGTACACTGTCTTGCTGGTATATATTTATCAATCTAATAAACTTAAACCCACGCCATCCTCCTTATTCTGGTATTCTAAACAGTATTTAGCGGAAATATTAAACAACTTAACTAATAGATTTTCCAATTCCCAGCAAAAAAAAAAAGTAACCGCCCCCACCCTCTGCCTCATGATGCTTAATCGACATAATTGACTTTAATTTAATGCATGTGTAAAACAAATGCACAGAAACCAATTATTTTTCTACAACAATTAAATAGCTTCAACAGAGTTGCAGACTGCACAGTTGATACCTTCCCAGAGGAAAAAGTACTGTAGCTTACTAGGGTATATATTAGACTTAATATTTACTACATACAATAGTGGAATTCTATACATTTTAGATGAAAACTTTTGTTGTAAGATTCAGATATATATTTTTAAACTAGACATTTTAAATGAGAATAAGAAAGAAAAGTTTTACTTTGTGCCCCCCCTTTCACTGTTAATGCCCTACCTGGCCCCCCTGGCAAAACTTTGCTAGACCGCCCCTGCACAGTTACCAGCTGTCAGCTACGTAGAAAAGGTTCATGGTGGTATTTGTCTCACAGAAACAGTTCATAACTTCCCTTCGACTCATGCATGTCACCTAAAAGGTAAACCTGTGTCTCCATCACCTTGTGTATATTTTTCATTCTAGCGGAAGTATGAGACAAATCTTGTTCCTTTTATCTCAATACGGAACTTTAAAGTTCGACCTCATTGGCTTTAATTTGTCCAGCACAGAGTTGATCATTACCAATTGGTCAATGCACCATCTTTTATTATTTATACCCTTACAAAAAAAACTAAAACTCACCATTAGCCCACCGGGCAAATGCCCGGTATGCCTGACAGCTATTCCAGCTGTGGCCCTGGCTCATGGTGGAGACTACCCAAAGGTCTGCCCCCAAGGTTGACCAAGCCACCCTTCAATGCACCGCAGACAGGAGAGGAGGCTGGGCAGCCTGGCCCAAAAAGATGTTAGGGGCATCTGGAGGAGGGTTGTGCCTTGGCTCCACATCCTCCCTGACTCCCCAGTGTCAGGGTGCAGCATTTGCAAAGGCCTCCAGCTGGGGCCAGAAATCTCCATGGCCCCAAGCTGGAACCTCAGGAGCAGGCCATGGCCCACAGGCCTGTACACTCCACAAAAGCCTATGAGGTGGCTACCTTTACCGCTTAAGCCTTAGGGACATTGGTGAGTGGAGGGCCTGCCCATTTAGAGGCAAAAAACTGAGCACAGGCCTCTCTAGTCCATGCTGGCAAAATAAACAGTCTAAGCAGAACTGTGGAGCTTCCCTGGCTAATAAGGCATGTTGAGAACCGAGGCATGAAATGAATCTATTATGCCCGTCCTTCAATGGCATGGAAATGTCAATGACTCGACACAATTATGGCATGATAGAGCTGCCATACTCTGGTGTAACACGGTGGCAGGGCCAGCCGAACCCGAAGAAAAAACACACTTGCTGTGTCCAAATTCAGGGGTAGCATGCTTCGAAGGCTGCACTTGTAGGCAATGATGTAGGCAGTGATGTTGTATGGTATGTCCAACAGTTTTTTTAGGTATTGCTGCTTAAATACAGTTCATTTTGATTTTTTCAAATAAATCTTTTTGTGATATTTTTTAGGGAACTATTTGTTAAGGACTGCTTTGATGCAATTGCGCCAACCATTCTATTCTTACTGAATTTTCCTCTTCTCTCCGGATCTGTCCCACTGGCATTTAAGCATGCTGTAGTCCAGCCTATTCTGAAAAAATAGAATAGAATCTTGATTGTTATGATCTCTTGAACTATAGACCGATTTCTAGGCTTCCGTTTCTGTCCAAGATCCTGGAGCGGCTAGTTCAGTAGGAGACAAATGAGAAAGGTCAACTGAAGCACAATCTGAATTGTTGGTTGGAAAGAACTTCTCCGTCACCTCCTCATCCCTAACTGAACGCACCAGTAACTGATGGACCGGCTCTTGTTGGCTATGGAACTCTTTCAACAAGTTCACATGAAATGTCTGATATTTCCTAGGTCTTTCTGGCATATTCAGTTCATGTGACTTTACTCACTTATCTGACGATTTCGTAAGGTCCATGCCATTTTGACAGTAGCTTGTTCTCGCTGGTGGGAAGCAATAACAGTAGTTTCTGACCTGGAAGGAAGACCCTATCCTTGGCCTTCTGATCGTACCATGTCTTTTGATGTTTTTGTTCTGCCTTCATGTTGTCCTGCACCAATAATGCCATTCTCTCCAATCTCTCTCTCATGTTGATGATGTAGGCTGCAGTGTTTTCACCCTCTGCTTTGGGGTCCTCCCAGCAGTCCTTCAGCAGATCCAGTGGTCCTCTCACTTGACGGCCGTACAAAAGTTCAAAAGGCGAGAAGCCAGTGGAAACCTGTGGGACCTCCCGGTAGGCAAACAGAAGGTAAGGCCATGGGCTCAAATCGTGGTCATAAATATTTTGTACTTGTAAATCAGTTTTGTATTTGTACATTGGGTTTTGTATGTGTAAAAAGAATCTGTGTGTGCGTAAAAAAGATTTGTATGTGTGAAAAGAATCTGTGTGTGCGTAAAAAAGATTTGTATGTGTAAAAAAGATTTGTGTGTGGACTTAGCCAAAAAAATGGCTGTGAAACTCTGCACTCAAGTTTCAACTTACAAGTACGAATTTTGACCCGATTTTTCTTCCTTTAAGCTGATTGGGCAATGGCATGTCAATCACAAATTAAACTATCCAATCAGAGAACAGATGGGTTTGGCTATCAGGGGAGGGGGTGGGGGGTGCTTTACGGACCTTCAGGTCCTGGAAGGGTAAATGGCAAATTGCCTGTATTTATATAGTCCCTAGGTATTTATTAGTCCCTAGGTACCCAAAAGCGCGTGACATTACAGTTATCCATCCATACAAACCACATTCACACACTGGTGATGGTGAGCTACATTGTAGCCACAGCTGCCTTGGGCGCACTGACAGAG
>VUQR01005953.1:2787-14274 GCA_015108515.1 Hemichromis elongatus
GGTTGCTTGACCCACATCCAGCATTTCAATCCATCAAGTAGCAACAATAACAAGCAAACTTTTCATGTGGCTCGACTGATTAATCAGGGTTTTCTTTAAAAACGAAAGAAAGAAACGAAGAAAAACATGCGAGTCATTTTTATCTCTTTCTGTCTTTTGTCAAGACTGCAGTTACTAAGCGACTCTTTTTATGCCGGCTGCTTACATCTTCATGCTGCAAGGTTTTTCGACACGGAGCCCCGAATCGTTCACGATTTAATGACAGCGAGACCTTCACTCCACGCTAGAGTGGTGCGATTTCACTGAAGGTCTCCAGCCACATTAACAGAGTCCAAGAAGGCTTGACAGAAAGGCAACGACACTCGCAGCCCCAGACGTATGAAGGCAAGGCTTCTTTTTTTAATAGATAACCACGTGCTGTTTTACACACATGCACACACAGTACAGACGCACAGCGTGTCACGGCAACAGGTGTAGCAGCCCTCTGAGACCCTGCGAGGTGCCGATCGATGGGGATTGAGTGCAGACAAGGAGGCCTTGGGATCGATAAAGGGCCGTTACAGAGATGTGCCTAGTGGGACATAAGAGAGTGGAACGAGGGAGAAGATACATCTGGGGCTCTTGATGCTGTCTCTTATTCACCTCATCGGTGTGAGAATGTTCTCCCTGTGAGTAATGGGACACACACACACACAACAGTAGAGTTTTACATACTATACATGTGCATGCACGCCCAAACTATCCCAACAGACCTTTTCTTAATCTCCCATTGTCACTGTCCTCATATAGAGTCTTCCTGTGAGGGAGGAGGGGAAACTTTAACTCACTTTTAGTGCCATCTTCTCCATTTCCTCTGCATTCCTTTAAACAGTCTCTCTCCCTGTGCAGTGCACTGTCACCAGTTCAGCCTGCACTGTGCTCTGTCAGTGGAACAGCTTGATCCTAAGACTTTCTGTCAGCCCCTCCTCGTCCTCCTCCTCCCCCCGGCTCTGCTGTTTGCAGAGAGCACTGACTGTTCTATTCTCGCACATGAACGCGCGCACGCATGCGAGCAATAGGGGAAAACGACAGCATTGTTACTTCCACAAAATATGTGGCAGTGACATAATCCCCCGACACTTCCTGTTTTTACATGTTCTTGAGAAGTCCGCAATGGTTTTGCATAAAGGTTTACTCTCCCCGTCGTTTCAGCTGTGCAACTGGCCCAGTGCAATTGCACGAAGCTGAAATGACTCATGGAAAGGGGCTCAGTTTATTTGCATGCAATGCAACTTTAGAAAAAAATCATGTTTAAGCCATTATTGCCATTCGCTGAACGGAAAATAACCACTGCGACCTTAACTTTAGATATCAGGGTCTTTCCTGGCTTAGAGTGGTCTACGGGTGGTTGCTATGCACGGCTGAATGAGTGCGCATCTATATTATATTAAAAAAAAAAAAAAAACTACAGACTTCATTGTGCCTCTTATTAAACAGATAAGCCCAACCTAACCATCAGTGTATTTGACAACAAGAAACTTGATAATTTTACAGGTGAAACAGCAACAAAGCAGCTAACACTGTGAGTCAATTGTTTTCAATTCAGCTCCTTTACAATAAGTTTGCTGTGAGCACAAACAAATATGACTTCAGCTGTGATATGTCAACCACATGTTATAGTCACGTCTGACTTTCCCCTACGATCGTCCCTTCTTGTTATATTTACTGGATGAATACTTCAAAAATGAGCACCCATACTGCCCGATATGTCCCACTAATCAACATTTAAAACACAACGCATAACGCAGTAATGAATGTCAATCCATTGGTTTCCATCATGTGTTAGTACAAAGGTCTAACTAAAACATAACTAAAGAAACTAAGGTCATCATTTATCATTATAACATTTTGTGCAATTTAATCTCTGAGCGTGTCCTCTCAGAGCTCGGTGCTGAAAATCCTCGCTTTCACTTTGTGCACGTGAGCTGCTGTTTATAAGCTTTGCTGCTCGTTGGTGTTTATGAGCAGAATAAATAGTTATCTTTCACTCTCACTTGTCAGGCACAGAGTTGCAAAAAAATAAAAAAGCTCAGCCCTGGAAGTGGTTGGCACGCAAGCAAGACGCAGACAGACCGCAGACTGAGAGGTGTACTTCCCCATATCGGTGAGACACTAGAAGCTAGCACATCAACTTAATCACAATGGTTTTTTTGATTTTTTTTGCTGACATCAAACTTGAGCAATGCAACAATGAATTTTTCTAGACATCAACAGACAGACTTAAAAGGTGAAAACACAAATGTCAGAGACAGACAATCAACGGTCTTTAAGCTTACAGCTCCACAGCAAGTCTACATGAAGTCCAACTGTGACGATCTGTGCCAACGTGACAACAGTGCACGGTAAACGACGGGTTACTGTCCATCTTGCCTCTTGATCTAATGGAGCATTTCCAGTAGTGAGAACGTGGCTGAACATAACTTGATTCTGCAGACACTGCCCAACGATTATGTGAGAAAAGCTCTGGAGAGAACATACGATTACCTCTTAGAAATCACTCTGTGTTTTTTTTTCTTCTTCTCTTTCCATGACCAGAATGATAGTCTCGCTTAATCCTCTCATTAAAGTTGTAAATGCTGACACATGTTTTAACATGAGGGGAAAGCCCGACTGTCCAGCTACGCACGCACTCGCCCAGGAGAAAGGCCTGGATATGAAGGGGAAATGCGATTTTCTTTTTGTGTCTGTGTGTGTGAAAGAGCGACAGACAGGAAAGAACTAGAGAAAAACTGCAAACAATAAGCCTTTGTACTAGTGTTAGTCATCTAGTATATCCCATGCAGAATACATTGAACATATTTCATTTAATGCCCACCCCAACTGACAGAAAATCCAGCCTGTTGAAATACTTTAGTACGCCACTATTCCACATTATTACAGGTGCTAATCACATGTGAGAGCACACAGACGAGCCGCCAAAGCAGATGACTGAAACCACCGAGGCGTTTAATCCTCCTAGTGAGAACTGGAGGAGGCGAAGGGTCTTCTCCTCCTACTCGCCTGCTCCAGGAGCACCGCCCTTAAAGGACGGTTGAAAATAGTCCATTTGGATGATGTTATGGAGAAGGACTATTAAAAGTCAGGCAAATGCCTTTACCAGTGCTTATGAAATTGTGCCATGTCGGCTCCTGCAAGTCCTGTCCAAAAAACCTCCTCTGTGGCTGATCAAAAAGAATGCTCAAGTGTATACACACACACATATGCATGCACACACAGTTTCTGGCCTCAACCAGAAGTCCCTGTTGGTTTGGAAGGCCACAGCGGGCTATAACAACTACAGCCTGGCCAGCCTGTTAGTAGTGGCCCCTCTGTTTCAGCAATCTGGGTTCTCTTTGCCTTTGGACATGGACCAGGTCAGGCTGCACAATACACTACTGTGTTTGGAGAGGGTGAGTGAAAAAGAAAGAAAACTGCAGACATCTGAGTTTTTGCCTGCACACAAATGCATAAATACGACGTGTGCACAAAAATGCATGTTTTGGTTGTGCAAATGTGTGGGTATAGGTTATGACCACTTTAGCCATCGTGTCCCTCTCTCTTTCATTCCAGACTGCAACAACTGCATTCGCTCCAATCTCCCCCAACCGCCATCGCTGCCATCATTACATCATCCTTGCTTTGGCTTTTTGCTCACTCAGCACAAATTCGGGGACCCCTGGCTGCAGTTCCCCTCCCTTAAGCGTGAAAGGTGTTTTTTGGATCTGTCAGGGGTTTGTGCAGGAGGGGTAACACACACACACACACACACACACACACACACACACACACACCGCTGTCAGTCTACAACAACACAATGAAAACAGACTGCAAATACAGAGTGGCCCTGTGCCCTATGACGGAGAGCCAGCAGCACCTGTCCCTTTAAGATCTATTTCTCACAGCTTGTGGGTTCTGAGCTGAGCATGCTAGCCTGAGCTGGGCTGCGCTTCGCTGTGCATGTATGGTAACGGGGGGTGGGGGGGGGACTGCGCCGCCCAGCCTGCCAGCCCACCACAGGGAATTTGTTTATGTTTCCTTGCTGCCAAGTTCCTGTCAGGAGGCGCCCCAAAGAGGAACTGCAGACTACTCAGTACTGTTAGCTACGCCCTCTCGCATAGAGAATGACTGGGGGTTTCTGCATACAGTATCGAGTGGTGATTTGTAGCAATACTCAAATCCAGGGAGGTCTCCTCATCAATTTTAACACTCACACACACACACAAATGCACACACACTTCAAACACTCCATCTGTTGTTACAAAAGCAGCTCTGCGAGCAACAAACGTCATAAAACATGTTCTAACAAAAGGCTTAATTTATGAGCCCCGAACAGATTAACACCAATTTTCACAAAACACAGTGCATAAAACAGCACAAAGCATAGTTTCATTAAAGCAACACTTTATGAGTGGCACTTTGTTAGGCTCGTGGATAATGGGTATTGTAAAAACTGAGCACCACCACATAAAAACATAGTAAACAGGATTGGTAAAGTCGTGGGCATTAATCCAAACACTTGTGGGAAAAAGAGCTAAATCTAAATTACTCTCCCACTAATGCAAAAGAGCACTGCGACTTCAAATGAAGCGCACACATTTTCCCAAATCATTACAAAAATATGATGTACCGCTGCCAGTGAATTTTATTTATTTATTAATACACTGCTTAAGAGTGACATATCCAATCCACGAGCAGCCTAATTTGACCAGCGAGGTCAGCAAGTGTTGGAAACTTTATCATAAGAACCGCACGTGTCACCAAGTTTGTTTCTGGATAAAAAGGAATGAGCTATTTCTTGTCTTTGTATTAAACATGTGTATTGTCCACTGTGTGGTAGGTGACGTAGTGTGTTCCTATGAGCAGGTGATGAAAGGAGTAATGAGGCAAGGCCCCACAACTGGGCGTGGGACCCACGAGGGTGCGACACAGGAACAGACAGAGAGGGAGAAAAGGGAAGTACAAAAGATGGAAGTATGGATGGAAAGATGTAGACTGAGACTGAGAGCAAAGGGTGAAAGCAAATGAAAATTAAAAAACAGGAAGCCATTCACGTTAGCTTGGATGGCCATGTGCTGGCACATTTCATTAACTTTTGACTGTGCAGCCAGAAACTCCCCGTTTACACCAAAATAAGGTAAACAAATGAGTAACTAGATGCACCAGGGAAGAATGGGGGGACCATCTGCATTTGTTTGAATGGGATTAACGCTGTGAAATTGCTCAAATTTGTCACTGTGGTTGGAGTATTGAGCATCACTTCTGCTATTCTGTCCTGGGTGAGGAAGTAAGATGCCACGCAATGTCTTGCTATTCAAACTCCTTACAGTAAACGAGCTTGGCAACACAACGTATCAACTGAGCTTGATGCAGTTTACTGAGCCATTAGCTTTTGTGTTTGGAGGCTTGTAGGAAGCCGACGAATCAGATTGGTTAATCGATAGTGGAAAATTTGATCAGCAACATAATCGCACCAAAACTTGTAGCCAGATTTACCACAATGACGGGAGAGAAATTACCATTAGAGCCACTGGACTTTTAACGACACTGGCACTATCACACAGTAAACACAAATCATCCAATTGTGTCCAGCTTTTGAGTGAGACTAAGAAGAACCATCACATGTAAATAAGTGTTTATAAACTATAGGCTATGCATTTTAACTTCCCCTAAGTTTCCATGTATAAAAAAAAAAAGGGAACAACACTCGTACTCTAGACAGAGGGAGAGGCAGCAGGCTCGGCAGCCACCGCCGACCTACCGCACAGAGTGTGAATCATTAAAGGCATGTGTTCCACATCAACTGCCGGGGCCTCTTCCAAACCCTCTTATGAGACTGGATCTAAATTATGAAGGGAGGGAGGGCGGCGGAGGGGGAAGGGGAGCTTCAGTATAGTTTTACATTGAGATGAAAACCCCAAACCTGCAAACTCGGAGATAAAGTGCAAAAATGGCTGCAACTATCCTCTGCCAATTCACAAAGTAATGTCTTAATTGTGTGATTTCCACAAAATGTGATCAAGTTAACATGCAATAAACAAAAAACTGAACTGCTTCAATTTATACCTGTTTTCTGCCTACCTTTTATTTTCCCACCGCCCATTTCTAGCCTTACAAAAGCTAAAAACACATAGCAGGATAGCTCTCTACAATGAAATAAGTTAAAGGGAACAAAAGTAGAGAGGAATACAGAGCTGGCTGTATTTAAGGCCAAAGTGCTGGGTTTAATTTTGCCCATCAGGTCATCCCCTACACCAACGATTGCCAACGGGGGGAATGTCTGCCAGACCACTTGTCATCCCCACTTACAACACATGGACGTCTTCTGTGGGTGTGCATCTGTCCACAAAGCGCATCTCTGTCGTGTTGGTATCCCATGAAGGAAGCGATCTGCAGAGAGACTCTGCATTCTTCTGGGTATTGGCTGGCATACTGGTACACACAGCATTCAGTTTGCTTTTGCTCCGAGGCCTGTATGAGGGCAGGTGCATGCCTGAGAGGAAGAGATTACCTTTCTCCCAAGGCCAGGAAGAGCAGTTTTTAAAAAAAAAAAGGACAGAATGGGACAAGACGGGAAAGGACAGGGGAGTAAAACAAGTCTGTACAAAACCAGGCTGCGATCTTTGATTGGCTGAAAGAAAACTTGCCAACCTTAAACTCTGTCCTGTCAATCACTACGATAAAAAGAATTTGTCAAAACAGTATGAAATGACAGAAAAGGGATAGGAATCAATTGAATGGCGGTATTCTTTTAGCTGCCAGTTTAATACAAAGACAAAGAACCAAAATGAATCTATATTCACACAGCAATGGTCCGTCTACTTCAAGCCAATAGCTAATGATGAACGGCTGTTTGTGTTTGGTCTTTGTCACTTTAATATGACAGGGCAAATCTCCCCGCTGCCAACTCCAGCTCTGATGCAACAGTCCCTGCCCCATCTCTGATGCAACAGTGCTCATACTAATGCTAGCAGCACGCAGGGCACAAGACACAGCACCCCCTCCAAACAGACGCACAGTGTGTATGTGTGTGTGTGTGTGTGTCTGTGCAAGGGTGTGTGAAAACGATTGGAAAGACTTAAAAAAGTCAGCTGTCCACAAGCTTGAACTTTACCCAGCCAGCGAAATGCAGACCATGTGTCATGGGGAAAAAAAACAAAGGACAACAGAGTCGACCTCTCCACGACATTTACATGGCAAAGAGCGACACTTATATAGAGACGTGCGTGTGAAAAAAATCGGTACACACAAACACAAGTGTTAAATGTGGAAAACCCAAATTACCCAGAGTCAAAAGCAGTGACAAATTCGGGCTTACCCCAAAAACGTCAATCTCGTTGTCCTTGAATCGATTGCGGCTCCTAAGCTCTGAGAAAAAAAAGAAAAAAAACAGAGAGAGAGAGCGAGAGAGAGAGAGAGAGAGAGATTTGAAATCGAGAGCTTTGTGGTCCTTTATCCACGTGCTGCAGACTCAGTGACTCCCTGGCTTTCTGGCGCAGAACCGCTTTACTACATGAAAACTCTTACACACTTTTTCCCCCCTCTCGCTCTCCCTGTGATCTCCCCACCCTTTTCCAATAGATTGGACTCTCTCCCTTGCTGCATTTGTGCCTTAGACATCATGTGAAAAGTGGAGTAAAACAGTGCTTTTGTGGTGTGTGAATTACCTAGGGCCTAGGCAGGCACAGTAGTGCTTATGGCCACAACTCAATTACAGCAATGTGAATCAGGTGGCGGCCTAGAAATCCCCTCAGCCTGATGCACAAATAGGGACACAGAGGCGCCTTCATTGCCAAGACAGAGACAAATCTAAAGCGGCGTGTCATCTTTTCATAGTGGAGCAGCTAAGCCGATGCTGTGCAGATGAATGGCTGCTACAGACAACGATCTAATGACTCTGGTTTGCAGCAAGTGTATGAATGCTTCCATTTTGTTTATGCAAACTGCTCAAATATTACAAGTGTTTACCAGAGGTCTAGTTATAGATCTAAATTGAAAGAGTCACATGGTACTTAGGATATCTGATAAATGGCACCTTTGTGCTGGAGAAAGCATGGAAAATGCTTTGTGGTATTGTTTTTGAACCAAAAACAACTAGCTGGAAATTACAGAACGGTGGTTTGTAAATGTTAAAAGGCACTTTCATGGATGCAACGCAAATGCCAAACTGCACAATCCAAGTCAATCATATTTGAATAGAAAATTGGCTCGTGTCAAAAGCAGTGAGCTTATCCTGTCTCTCTCTTTCTAAGGGAGATCCTGGAAGCAGGAGCCGTCCGGCTCCAAAAAAATGTAGAACTGTGGATCAAGACAGGGTTTTCCAAAAGCAAGAGAAACCAATGACATTTAAAACTATGGTCTGCTTGGGTTTATTTCACTTCACTTGTCACAGTGAGAAAGCAAGTTCCTTTCACTTAGTTAACAGCAAGCTGTGGCACAACAGAGCTTTCCTGATGGCCAGGCTAATAGTCGCTCTTTAGAAGGGTCAAGATACCGCTGGAGGGAAAAAAGGGAAACACCATCCCTTGAGGAAGAAGTGGCCTTTTATAGGCAGCAAAAGTAATTTGTTATCACAAGCTCCCAGGGACAGTGAAACAACAGAGCTTAATATATAGCATTTTTATTTATTTATATATTTATTTTTACGAAAAATAAAGATTTAGGGTTATTATAATGAACGGCTTCACTTGCATGCAACTCAATTACAAATGGCTCTCAGAGACACCATAATTTGGGGTTAATCAGAAGCAAATTTACAAACTAACATTAAATGCTTGTCTACAGTTTCCATGGTCAAAAAAACATTGCTCACATCCTTCTACTACAAGCTCACCTTCCTCCTGCCTGTGCATGTCAACAACAATATGGCAAAGTGAAAGGACTAGAAGCGATTCAAAGTCAGCTTCATTTTTATATGTTTTTTCTCTATAAACTAGTCTTTACCTTAGACCTTTTAGTTTTAACCAAATAATGATTCACCAGTGTAGGAAAAAAAGAGTTCTTTGGACAGTTATCTAAGCACAAAAGTAACATGACACAACAGGTAAACGATTGCTACTTACACTGTTGAATGTTATCTTGTTTGCAGGCTAATATGATTAAGCAGATATCACTTAAGTGTGATATATCTGTACATCCCTACATGCAATACTTGTACTTTTCAGAACAACTAGAGGATATGGACACATCACACACGTGCAAAATAAGTTCTGCATTATGCGGTGCGTTATGTATAACAAAAAAAAAGTTTCATTACCCATTTCAACCTCTGCCTATCAGTTGGTTTGTGCAGAAGCTCCTTGTGCTACTTCCTGTTTTTTTTACACACCCTTAGTTCCTGTTTATGAATATGAATGGTATCTAAATCATGTGTTCCTACTGGTCCTGTAGAGGAAGAGCAGCATAATTTCTAGAAAGATGAAACAAGATGAAACGAGAGCAGACTTCATGTTTGCATGTGTGTGTGTGTGTGTGTCCGAGCCTGCAGCCTGCACTGATGAGAGTGGACTGGACAGGATGAACCCGAGGTAATCACATCTTTATCCTTGCTGATGGGTGAAAGCAAGTCGCTGTGGACGCTCACCTTAAACACGAAGAACAGTCGTCCCTGTTGACGCGTGGTATCAAACCAAACCCGATATTACCACACATGGGAGGCTTTGATTGCTCAGGAGTCTGAAATAATAATAATAATAATAATTCAGTAGGGTGACCCATCCTCAGTGTACAGCCCAGCATCTCAACAACTCTAACTACGCTCAGGGTTGCTCAACCGTTCAAGGTTTAAAAGGTTTGATGGGAAGCAGTCCAAGTCTCAAGTAAAATTATCATCGGCCCTTGGATGTTCACTTATTCGCTGTGACAGCATCGCCCCTGCATAGACTATCAGTACAAATACAAACTCTGATTTTGAGTACGACCAGCAGTCTCCAAGCGTGTGCTTACTTGGGAATGACAGCCCTGCGGCGAGGGTCATGAGCTCACATTAAAACAGACACAATGTGTTGTTTTAACTTGCTTGGTTCTATAAAATTCCACTGGCTGCCTATGCACGCGCACACACACAGAACATAAACCCCCTGTTCTTGAGCCTCTGACTCTGAGCGGTGGAAAGCCCCTTCAGTGACACATAGATCGCATAACCTCTCTTGACACAAGAGGACACAACTCCCAATGGAAAGATGCAGATTCACACACGTACTGATTGCAGGCCAAGGCTCCAGACTGCTATTGTCCTTCAGAGCCATCCAAAGAAAACAATGAAGAGGGTCACGCGAGGCCCCCTGTGGAATGGTAAATAACCAGAGAGAGTGAGACCGAGTCAGAGAGGAAGAGACTGAGGAAGTGAGAGAGAGAGATTGAGACTAATCCAGTCTGACAGTGTTATATGGAACACCAAGTGCAAAATATGACCATCTGGGGACAGGTGAATTCCACTAATGTTCAATCATTCAGGAAGAATCTGACACTGCTTGAATGGAAAATATGTCAGCTCAACGATGTGGAGAGGAAAAACACACATGAAGAAAGAATGCAAATCATTTCACCTCTATACAGGATTAAGACTGTCTGTAACACACTCTGAAAATGCAGTGCATTTCTGCAGCAGAGTTTCACATCGATATTTTACGCACTGTAGTGAAATAAAGGGAATCTAAGTCACACTTGTGCAGGAAACACTCTTTTAATGAACAAAATCATTTTAAGTGAGTGCTGCTCCGGTCAAAGCAATGCACAGGCAGGGACAAAGTCCAAACAATATCAAAGGCTGAGATTGTGGTGATGTTAACCATTCATTAGTGCTGAGTGACCCTTATTATAAAATCATCTTTGTTGTCATTATTCATCTGGCATAAAATGCTGGGCTGTTAATTCAGACTCAGGATGTTGACAATAGGCGGTCTACAAAGGGCTGAGAAGGCAGCCTCCCTCCCGATTGGTCTTTCATATGCTAATGAGGGAACTGTTTGGGGTTTACTGGCCTGGTTGGAAATGATTTAGGGCGACATTGGTGCTCTGAGCCTTTATGTTAAGGTTGGCCGTAGGGGCTCATATATCACCCTGATCATTAATCAATTAGCGTCTCCTAGCCACCTGTCGGACACATCGGCACACAAAACATTCCTGCCCTTGGGCAGTTGCTAGACGATGATGAGCAGTAGCAGCAGCGCCACTGCTACCTTCTAGCCCCTCGATAGCCCTCCCACTCCACTTTATGGTAATACGCTGATGGATTACATAATCACACCCAAATACTGTCACCGACGTCAAGGGCTGCTCTCCAAGAGCAGCAGATCTGAGAGGAAGCTGCCACAAACCTTTCACAGCCCCCCCCCCCCCCCCCCCCCCCCCCCCCCCCCCCCCCCCCCCCCCCCCCCCCCCCCCCCCCCCCCCCCCCTCCCCCCCCCCCCCCCCCCCCCCTTCTCCCCCCCCCCCCCCCCCCCCTTTTCCCCCCCCCCCCCCCCCCCGGGA
>VUQR01005958.1:1666-12267 GCA_015108515.1 Hemichromis elongatus
CTTTTCACTGCATTATGTTCCAGTCTGAACTTTCATCCTGTGCCTGATTTTGCATGTACCTTTATATAAATAACATCACTTCCACCATAGATTGATGCGATAAGGTTTAAAGTGGTGTAAAGAAATTCATCAAGATGCACTATATGCAGTGTTTGAACCATGATAAATAATTTTTCATCACCATTTTTCACAGTCAAAATCCTTTTTTTCCCCCCTTTCTTTGGACGAACATTTAATGAGAAAACCTGAATAAAAACTGCTCTACAAACATTCTCTTGTATAATCCATTTGTCCATGTCAGTATCTCTCAGGGTAATCAGGGAAGTACCTGCTTTCCTAGAGGGTAAGTTATGCTTTAGTTAGTGTAAAGATTAAGGTCAACACAGGCCTTTTAATTTTAGTCTTTATGATGCCTTTGGGTTTTTACATACCTGAGTCACTTACACGCCTTTTGTCCTCCTTGTGTTGCTCCACTGTTTTCAGGCTCTGAGGTAATAAAGCTGTGTGTTGAAATAGCTATGTTGTCTTACTGGTTTTCTACATAGAAAAACTGATTAGAAATCAATATCAAATTGCACCAATAAGCACGACTGATAATAGCACTAGTGTTGATTTCCATCAGGGTGGTCAAAAGCTGGAGTGGCTGACTGACTAAAAAAGGATGGTATTGAGTTACAGCGTACCAATTTGGCCACAGAGCTACCACCATGAAAGCAACAGCCAATGAGGCAATAAAGAGAGGCTTCTGTTCAACATTTGTCAAGTGTAATGCAGTTTGGAACAAATGCAGAAGACTTACAGGGAAATCTGATGAAAGGGTTCTATCTCTCTCAGCTGCTACCAGGTGTATATTATGTTCCTGATAGTGAGTCATCACAGAAAGTTCAGAGGAAATTATCTTCAAAGACTTAAAAAAACAACAACTTTGTTATAAAGCATTGAAGTAAGTGCAGTGCGACTACTTCTGTTCAATCTATTCTGAATTTCATTTCTAGACCCAGACAAACTTCTGTACAGAGATTTTTAAAAATATCTAAAAGGCACACAAGAAAACAATTTTCCCTAAAAGGAAAAATAACAAAGCACAGAAAGAGAAGTGAAGACAAATAGCAACAAATAAATAAATACCAACATGATATTTCCCCAAAAAGGCTCCATATGTGCACCTGAGCTCTTGATTCTGTCAAGCTAAATGACATTTATCGTTTAGCTCCAATGAACATAAGAAATGTGCATTTTATTTATTGATTATAATAACTTATATAGTGTTTTTTTTCATACAGCAGATATGAAGCACTTTTGGAAAGTCAATGTGAAAACTAAAAATAAGTAAGATTAAAAAATGCAGGAAAAATTCAATATAGCTTGTTTAGAAGCAAAAAAAGCACCATTAATAAAATGGGGTTAACAGTAATTTCATTCATTTATCAATTTTCTGCAGCTTGCTCATATTGGAGTTGCAAGGGTAGCAAATCTCTCTCTTCTGCAGCCACCTCCTACAGCTTTTCTAGGAGAACCCAAAGAGCTACCTACCAACTCCAGGCCTCGAGAGCCAGTGTCCTGCAGGTTTTAGATCTCACTTGGGTCAGCACACCTGAATCAAATGATTAGTTCATTACCAGGCCTCTGGGGAACTTCAAGACATGTTGAGGAGGCCATTTAGCCATTTAAATCCGCTGTGATGGATCAAGGACACATCTAAAACCTACAGGACACAGGCTCTCGAGACCTGGAGTTGGCCACCCCTGCTGTAAGGGAACCAGCTGAGATGTGTTGAGAAGTTTAGAACTTCTCGCACAACCGCTCCAGTGGGAGCTGAAAATCATGGCTCAATGACAGAAAAGGAGATCATCACTTGCAAAAGGTTAAAGCATAATTCTGAGCTACCCTCCACCTCAGGCTAAAGCCTAATGCCTAGAAATCCTTTTCAAAAAGTTAAGAACAGAATTGTGTCAACAACCAGGCGTGAAACAAGACTAATTACTTAATGTAAAACAAGTTCTCAGTTAGGGTTCACAGGTAGTGAATGGCCTTCAACAACAGGCCCAATCCCCCACACTCCCAGAACACAATCAACAGGACATAATTGATATGTCCTGTTGATTATCAAGGATATTGATTATCCTTGAAAGGTTGCTGTTGTCCATGGCCTGGACAACCACAACCTTCCCTCTGAATCTGAGGTTTCACCAATCAATAGACTCTCCTCTTCGTCAGCACCTCTCCTTTCATGCAACCAAACAGAAACAAAAAATAATAATTGGAGAAATTATTTTTTGACAAAACACAAAGGTTAAGAAAGATTAAAAAAAAAGTTAAACACAGCCGTTGTGCTGGACAGAGCGAGCAAGCAGAAAAGGAGTGGTTCGGTTTCAGGTCCCCCCTGCTGGCTTCATCTCTCCTCACTTCCTTTTAGCATGTACAGAACTCTTCCTCATTTTCATTCTGTCTTCAGCTCCATGCCGTTAGCTCTCTCCCTCTCTCTTAGTCATTGTCTCTCTGTTTTACTCACCTAGGGCTACTCTCTCCCCCCCCTGTCTCTCTGACAGATAATCAATGAACCAGCAGCCATGGGGGAAGAGGCTTCAGCTTCAGCTGCATGGATTTCCAATTGGGCTGTCGACCCGGTGAAGGGTGGGGAGGGGAGACACCATTGGAGCGTGCTACAGCGTACAAAATGTACCGCTGTGTGTGTCTGTGTATCCATCCCAACATCCACAGTGTTTTAGAACCTGCTAACAACACAAACACCCACACACATCAGAGGTTTGTGTGTGACAGAGTTGTTAATTTTCAAGTCCCTGCGTGATATTTATTGTGATAAATGTGACTATTAATGTTGGATTTAGTGTCGTTATTCTTTAAGCAATTAGCTGATGTCCAAAAGGTAATTTAAACTAGACACCTATTGTTTATAATCAGCGTGGGCCTGTAAAGGAACGGGTACTACGAAAGTGAACAAATAAATCTTCAAAAGCAGTTTGGAAGTCATCACATGATTTTTCCATACATAAAAATAAAAGATGGCTATAGCTTCCAGCTCAGAAAACCTTGAGTCTTTCTAATAGGACAGCAAGTGGTGAATGCTCCTATTCAAACACAGATATGTTCATTTTTGTAAATTATTGTCCCAGTGAGAAAAGAGAGGGGAGCACTGTTTGCGTTGCTGTGAGCCTTCTTGAAGACTGACAAATTTCAGCGAAGTTGTGGCTAAAAAATGAAGAAATGCCAAAAAAAAAAAAAATAGCAGTTCCTCTACTGGTTGCTTGAATCTGACTGCAAAAACAAGTAATTCCCCAGTGCTTCCCTTTTTAAATTTCTAACTTTACAACAGAAATAAACATGTTTATGGCCAACAAACAGTTTTTGGTTTCCATAGCTACAACTCTACAGGGGGTGTACTTTGTTGACAGCACCTCTTTGGAATTTGTTAAGGAACTGGAAGCTCTAGCTAATCACCGTTTGCTAAGCCTCATCCCTTCAAGCCAATGAAATGGAGCTTTTAAACCTCTGTTTGTGGTGCATTTGGGGCAATTTTAATGGGATTATCTGACTGCCCAAGAAGTTTGTTTCAAATGATGGTACTTTATTGATTCATTTTGTCGTTGCTTGGGCACTTAATCACTGAGTACCTTTCTGTGTGCAAAGGCTACTTTTATAGACTCTAATGCTGAAAAGTTCAGAAGTTTTAATTAACGATTTGTCAAGCTGGATGAAAAGGATGAGGGCAAATATGCACTTAGAACCAATATGGGACTGTTAGTTTGTAAATGTGCAACAGATAGAGTTAAGTATTTAGCAGGTACTGAGTGCAGGTAAGCAAATAACTGCTATTTTGAGCTGGTAAATATTTCACAGGTTCTGAGAGCCAGTTAGTGTGCAATAGGTACTTGGGCTGGTAAATTAATCTGGGTCTCAGGCTGGGAGGTCAGGAATGAATGGACGAGGCCTCATGCACGTATCTAAACACCAAGATGGTAAAGGGTGATGTCACAGAGACTACGTGAGTTTAAGCTTGTTTAAGTTTAAGCCCAGTGTCATGTTCAAGCTGGAATCAAATTCATTCCTAATATTATTGGCAGATCTTTACTTTACAATATAAAGCGCTTTGAAGCAACTATTATTGTGATTTGGTGCTACATAAAAAAAAGGAAATTGATAACTGAAACACAAAAAAATCCTGCTTTTTGTTCTTGGCAGAACACCTGTTTAAGAAAGGAGAGGAATTTTGTCAAACAGTGCAGATAGAAAAAAAACGGGAAGAGAAAGAGAAATGAATAAATCTGTGCCGGCTTTATCCTTGTTGATAAATGCACAGCAAACAGAAAACACCACAGCAAATGCTGCTTTCAAGTTATAAAGGTGACCAAAACAATCACTTCCTAAATTATCCATATTGCCTCAGTAAACAGGTCATTCCTCATAATCAGCACTAAATTCCTATTCAGTCATTTCAGACTCCACAGCTGAGCATCTGACAGTTTGAAAAATTCATGCACTGAAACTCTTCATAGAGTACAAGAGGAAAAACATCAGAAGGAAGTTTCTTGTGTTGGCATAACTGTTTAGGACAGAACACCATGTTTCAAAAATCAAGGTAAAAGTGGGAGAAGTTAGTGTAAGCTTGTTTTTTCATAATTTGTGTGTGATTTACATCTATTTTTATGTTGGAGTCAGTCAAAACTCCATGATAATTGCAACAATTATCATGTTCATCATGGAACGGTATTTATTTGAAGAAAAAAATAGATGCTTCATTGGCCACGACTCTTCACTGGACCGATGGTTTCCCTGTTGGTCATATGTCTCTGTCATATATGTCATGCATGTAAACATGCATTTATTATTATGGAGACATAAACAGGAATTATTGCTACAAATTTACACATAACAATATCTGTATAAAATATCCTCACCTGTGGAACATTATTCTCTGTTATTTAGTTTTAGCATTTCCGTGATTGGAACATGAAAAAGAGATTTATTATTAGGAATCGGTCAAAACAAACTGACCCCCTGAGCAAGATGGAGCTGGAGACACGTCACGTAAGCCAGGATAAAGCATCGTGTGTATGTATGCTATAGTAATAACAAACGGAGCTTTTCCTACAAATGCCCAGAAATTCCATATAAATCATTTGCTTCCTCTGTTTGAAGTTGTTTAAATAACAGTGATGATTTGTTTCAGTTACACCTGCCGGACATTTAACCAGACAGCTGCAGTCAATTAAAACTGATTAGTGTGCTGAGTGACAAGTGCTGCTATTTCCTGCAGGCCTTTTATTTATTAATTCAGTCATAGGTTCACTGTGCTTCTGCCTGCAGATAACAGTGAGAAGCGAATGTTTGGTGACAGAAATATGAGGTTTAATTAGCAGTTTTATTTTTTCATTAAATCTGTAAAATATAAGCATCATGCCTCCTGCCTCCTTTTATGATACCTCTACGATTACATGTGAACTCGGGCTTGTGCTACACGGTTGATGCTAGGGTAACTGAAACCAAATAAGTGATTGATATCCTTATATCTGGCATCGCTTACCCCAACACTGAGAATCAGGATAATCAACTCAATAAATCAACACAGGGTCAGTCTAGCTGCGAGAGCATTCGCATGAAAGGGGCAGTGTTGGCAGCATCTGACCAGTTACAAACACTTATATTAGAAAAATATGAATAGTTTAAATACATAATAAAGGCTGAAAGCAACCCAGCTGTTGCGGACAAAGCAGCAGTGTCTTAGTGCATGATTGGAAATGTGCTTTACAGTGGTTTAGTGTTAAACTGCAAGTGTGCTCTGTGCTTTGGTCAGTAAAACTGGAAAAGTGCTCTACACATGCCAACTGTATATCCATTAAATCAATGTGTTGTTTAGATGTGCACAAGCTACTTTTGGCCTTTTTTTTTCATCTGCAACCCTGGTGCTGTTAAACTGAGAGGAGAGGTGAACAAATATAAAACCAAAAATTAGACTGGTAAGTTGCAAATTTTACATAATTTTCAGATAGTGCAAGGCATAGGTCTTCTGTTTTACTTTCGTCTCAGCGTGGAGGCTTATAGATGAATATAAAACTGCTTTGAAATTGCTTTCATCCAACAGGGAAATAAGCAAGGAATAAAGCTGCTTCTGTTCCATCTTGTTGGCATAATGCAGATACTTTAAGGTACACCTGAAAAACATAAGACCCTCTAACCACCTGTGCACTGAACCTCAAACGATCATCAAGGAATGGTGACATCAATTTCCAGACTATTGGTTGATAAGGAGTTGGTGATTATGCACATGTTAATCTCCCATCTCAACAATATTGTAGCTTTAAGAAATCAACAGATTTCTTAATAAAATGCCAGAAAATACAAAAATGCTACAAAAGCACACAAACAAACAAACAAATAAATAAACAGTAATAAACAATAATGTGACAGACAAGCTAATAGCAAACATGTTTCAACAGTATTATAAAATCATACAATTAAAACACCTCCAGCGTCTCTTTGTTCTGTCTTCCTCCCCTCACTCAGATGGCCGCCCCTCCCTGAACCTGGTTCTGCTAGAGGTTTCTTCCTGTTAAAAAGGAGTTTATCTTTCCCACTGTTGCCAAAGTGCTTTCTCATAGGGGGTCATATAATTGTTTGTTTTTTTTCTTTATTATTGTAGGGTCTTTAGCTTACAATATAAAATGCCTTAAGGCAACTGTTGTTGTGATTTGGCGCAGTATAGTGTATAGTGAAAATTGCATCTTTTTTTCCCGCTCACAACTTTTTTAAGTGTGTCTCGGTGCAGTCTGTCACCCGTTTGCTTTCTGTCACTTCTGCAGCTCTTCTGTCATGTTATTGAGTCCCCCAAAAAACTTCCATAACGTTTTTGTGAGATATTGCTCTATTCAACTTCTGTTCTATTTGCTGGTGTTATCTTAAGTTGAAGGGCTGTGACGACCATCAAAATATTGAAAACTCAGGATTAAACTTGAAGTTATTTAACCAGCTGCCTAATAATGCTTCATCATACAGGCCTCTGCTGAATGTTTACATGAAATTAAAATGTGCTTCTGTATGTAAATACTGCTGTTAACAACTGTATGTCAGGTCTGTCAAGTTTCATTGAATATAAAATGAACCCAAACCTGAATAGAAACAGTCTGTAAGTGTAGAGGCTGATAAAGAGGGAAGATACAGTGCCGTGTTAAAGGCAGTGACAACATGATTGTGATTGATCGTGGCACCAGGACTTAACACGCATGTTACCGGGCAGATGTGGTTGGATGTGGATCAGCTGCCACTTGTGAGACCTGAGCAGGACTTAAGGTCATCCTTCACTGCTTCTAAGTTGTCTACATGACGTGTTGCTGTTTTAAAGTTGCTGAATGTAAGAAGATGCTGAGTCAGCCCCCTGTTAGTGTTTTAGTGTGCTCCTCAGGCCTGATAGAGGTCGAAGGCTGTCTAATGTATGACATGTCAACACCTTCGTCATATTTTGTTAAGTGTGATGAGCCGGCTCACAGCTCCTTCACATAGCTGACGGTGCACCTCAGAATGTCTAAAAGCATAAAGTCAAAAAGGACAAAGAGCAGCCAATAAGATGACTGTAGGATTTTTTTCTTTTGTGCAACTTTTCACCTCCAAGAAAACAAAAAAAAAAATGATATTCAGGTTGTTACACAGACCTTGAAGAAAGCCTTGACTGTATAATATATCTGCTTACCAGGCTGCTGAGGGAGTTAGGTAATATCCAGTGTAGTTTCACAGAGGTTTGTACAGGTTAGTGCAACCTGTTGCTCCGGGTAAAAATCCACTGTGGAAAAACTCTTACAGGTTACAGATCATTGGCTATATCAACAATAAGTGAACAAACCCATATGTACACTGTGGAAACTTTAATGAAAGCGCAATGAGTAAGAAATAAACCACAAGTGTTTGTAGTATTGACGGAGGCACGCTAAGCCCAGAATGTCAATATAGATCACTTCATTTTGTTGTTTTGCCTCCATACATTCATGTCTGTGGTAATCTTTATCCAAAAATAAATCACATTTAGTCAGTTTGAATGCATATATATGGAAATGATGTAATAGTGTAAATGTAAGGCATATATTGTTCAAAATACCCACATTAGTGTTATACAGTACATCAATTTCTGTAATATAACCTTAATGAAAGCTTATTTGATACTGCCAGGTTAAAAATCTGACAGAAGTCTGAACACTTTCTAGTTATTTCTAATCATCAGAAAGTCTGATACAGTTCAATAAATAAAACACCAAATAACTGTTTTTTTTTAAAACTAATTTCAATACAGTGCTGGTGATTTTCCTTTGCCTCTAACAAAAATCTCTTTGAGTGGTGACAAAATTTCTCTATGCAGTAAAAACACTGCCCTCGCACACTAGCAAAAGAGCTTTAAAGACCTAACAAAGGATTAAATTAAAACTTTTGATTGCTGGCAGTTTTTGTTACTAAGGGCTTTGTTTTGATGCAGCACACAGCAGGTGAACTGGCATTTCCCCAGGATGCACTGAAGCTATTTTTTCCATTTCTGTCGCCCGCCTGCCTGGAGCAGGCCATCAGCTTAACACCTGTTTTTTGATATTTTTTGTCACTTTCCATTGTGAAAACACATCCGTACAAACCCTTGTTTCAATTCCACCTTCAATATATGTTCTTAACTCAACAAATCACATAAAAAGTAAAGCTTTATTTATTCTAGCTTTTCAGCCAGAGAGAAAGACTCTAGATAAAATGCTTCTTGCCCACCTGGTAGTCTGGCAGGTTGCTTACAACCTTGTGACAGTAGCACTTCTGTTGACATTAAACTTGCTGGTCATCAAGAGGTTTTCAACACAATCTGAAAATTTCTGTCAGAGGAGAGAGGAGAGAGGAAATGTTGTGCCCAAGAATTGCATTTGATTTGCAGGATTTGAGTGTCATGATCCTGGGTCTGTGACCCAGTGTCTTCTGTTCTGTATTTATTTATCTTTGATTTCTTCATGTTTCTTTGTTTATTCTTACGTTTTGGTTCTGTGTATCTCCTCTAGTGTAGTCAGGTCTCTGAGTCTGTGTCCTTGCGTGTGTGCTTCCTGTTTTACTTTGATGGTCCATGTCTGATGTCAGTGTGTTCAGTTTACGGTTCCCCTGTCCTGTCTGATTACTCCCAGCTGTGCCCTCCTTCTGTGTCTCATTCCCTCGTTATTCCTCTGTGTATTTAAGCCTTGTGTCTGCCTCTGTTAGTTGCTGGTTCGTCTGTGTTATCAGCCTCCGTCATCCTGAGTGGTCTCCCTGCATCATTCTCTGTGTCTCTCTGCATTTCCGTTTTAAGGTGTGTTTTTGCCCAGTTTAGGTTTTTACTCACTGGAAGCGGTTTGTGGCGACATGGTGACCAGACCCCATAGACAGGCCGTCTCCAACCTTTTTTGCGCCATGGACCGGTTTATGTTCGACCATATTTTCGTGGCTGGCCTTTAAGGTGTCGCAGATAAATACAACAAAATAAAACCAGTACCGGTAACCCCCAAAAAATATTCATAACACATGAGAGAAGACCCAGGGAAACTGAGTTAACGATAAAAACGATAAAAAAATAACGGTAAAAACCAATAAAACCCCAGAAAACCATAAACTGCACACCGATGCCTAAACTCTTGCGACCCGGTACCAAATGACTTATTGAATGGCATGAGGGTTGGGGAACGCTGCCATAGGCAGTGAAAGATATTTTGTGAAATAGCTGCTGGTGACATGGTGCTCGAAAGTGATGCTGCTTTCGAGCACCATGTCACCGACTGCTTCCCTTTGTATGCAACTTTATTTGTTTGTTTCTTGGATAGAAGGTCTGGAGAGGCAGTAGTCAAACTTCCAAAGTGGCCAGGAGGGCAAAAATGGGGAGCGAGGAGGCAGGTGTGTTACAGGTAGGTAACTTTCCTTTGCAGGCACGGAGAATGCTTGGGAGTGGCTGGTAGTGTCACGGACCTGGGTCTGAGCGACCCAGGGTCCATGTGCAGTTTTGGACTATTGTTATATTTTGTATGTCTCCTACTCTGCTGCTGCTTTCCCTGTCGTCCGTGTGGGTGTGTCTGTGTCAGGCAATGTCAGTCATTGTGGGTGTGGCCCTGCCAGGTCGTTGGCCACACCTGAAGACCTCTCACACCTGCAGCTGATCAAGCCTCGTTGGAGAAGCCATTTAAGACTGTGGTGGAGCTCTCTCCAACGCTGGATCATTGCGTGACTACCCGTCAGTGTCTCCAACAAGTTTGTAAGTCTGCCGCGGAATCTTGGTGTATGCTAAGGTCTGTTTTGTGTGTGTACTTCCCAGGAGAGGTATGGAGACCAGAGAGCAGTGAGCACGGGGTGCTCAGACACCGGGGAGTGGAGACACGGAGCACGAGTGCTGGAGAAGGACACGTCACGGGAGTCGGGAGCGCACGGGGATTTATTGTCGAGGATTTATTTATTGTTCTTTCTTCACATTCACTGTAAATAAATCCACTGTAACTGCAGAGCTTTGCGTCTGGGTCCTACATCCCCACTGCCACACAGACCGTGACAGAATGATCCAGCCAGATATGGACCCAGCGAACTCTGAGGAGAGGCTCAAGGAGGAGGTTATG
>VUQR01005959.1:2218-14655 GCA_015108515.1 Hemichromis elongatus
GTGTAGGGACTGGTCTTCTTATCTATCTCTTGGCAAGAAAGCAAAGCGTGGCTACCTTTGAAGGCTAAATCCACACTAATACATTTTAATTTTAAACTTATATTATTCCAGTGTTTTCTCTGCTCAGTCTCCTGTAAAATTATATACCATACTGATCATGTACACTGGGGATTAGTAAACTTTGCAAATAATACAACATATTGGAGCTCTGGCACAAGTATCAGAGGAAGTTGGGCCAAGAGTAAAGGAAAATTTGCTAAAAGCACAAGATTAGGCCTCCTAAAATGGCTAAATAGTGCATAAGCTGAACACAACCACAGAAAAAAAGTTACACACCCTATGTAAATTTTCCCTATCCATTAATGCAACTCTCTGGTCTAAATATGATATGGCCATGGTGATGCATACAAACCTGGATCTGAGAGAATGGGATCTCGAAGCTGAAGCTCTCATTGAAGTAAGGATTCAGTGTGTTTTGCTTGACTGACGTCTTCTTCTTCTTGAGTCGTTTGCCGTTGTGTTGAAGAACTACCTTAACAAAGGGATCTGAAAGAGAGACATGACATCAGAATAACGAGTTAGCAAAGCAATCCAGCAGAAAAAAGCACGAGTAAAAGTATGTGTGTTCACCTGACAGTCCTCCAACATCCATCTTCTTTAGATTCTTGGCTTCCATAACATTAACCGTTAACTTTCCGGCAGTGGGGACATAACGAAGGGAAATACAGATATCACCAAGCTTCTCTTGCTGTCAGGAACAAAAAATAAACACAGGGATTTGGTTATCTTGTCCAAAACAGGTATCCTAATGTACCAGTAGAATTATCGTGTTTCCAGCAGATGGAAAAACACATTTACCTCCTCTTTCTCTCCTCCAACCAGATCGCGCCATTCATGTATTGGCTGTCCGAGGTCTATAGCGTTCATGGGGATCTTGATTTCACCGATGACATCATGTTTCCCAAATCGGTCAAAGTCAAAAACTTGCAGTACCAAAATCTGACCGCCCAGTTCACTATAGGGTATCTGCAGAAGAAAATTATTAAACAATGTTGAGTGATGAGGTGGTGCTCAGTTTTTTAAAAATGCATAATATAATATCCATCTGATTCAAACCTTAAATGTGAACGTCTCATTAAACACAGGGCAGAGGTTTTTGCGCTGAACTTTTGTTTCAAATTTCTTTTTTTTGTCTGGCAACATGTAGACTTTGACATAGGGGTCTGAGGTCCCGCCCATGTCCATGGCTGGGAGATCCTGAGCCTGGAGGATGCCAACTATCAGCTGAAAGAAGAGGGAGGAAACAGACGTCAGATGAAACTCATTAAAATCCTTCTATTATTGGGTTAAATGCGTGTGTACCTGATTATCGGTGAAGTTATAATCTAGTGTGAACTCCAGTTTGCCAAAGAACTCTTTCTCCTCCTCCTCCTTCCCGTCCTCTCCTTCCTGGAAGACACACAAATTGGATAGAGGTTAACACACCATGCCATTAGGTTCACAAAAAAGTACAATGATTCTGCAAATTGTCTGAAACATGGAAAAGAAAATGAACAAGAAAGGCTTAAATATAAATATTTAAATATAAAATTCTGGTTTGGAGTCTGTGAGCAAGTATAACCCTTTGATGAAATAATGTATAATGCACAGTGTTTATATCCTCCAGCGCCTGAAAGTAGCCCAAAAAGTATTGGCAGTATCTGTCAACTCTTTTTGTGTTTACCCTAGTGCACTGTGACTGTTGTGTGCTGTTTCAGCCATGACTAGTATTAACCTGGATAAAGGCCAAACAGCTGGGAACAGTTAATCAGTGATTACAATCAGATACAAAACCCAGAGACACAGCTAACTCCATCTGTTGACATGTGGGTGGGTTCACAGCGCCAGGAAATGAGCAGAAGGCCCACATGAAATCTGTTTTTGATTGTTTGGTCACACACATTCACACCAGTGGCCAGTTGGATGTAATTTTGTGGCTCTGAAAGTGCTTATCCTGTTCCTCCTTGCACAAAGAAGCAGATGCTGATGGGTTAAAGATCCTCTAGAGCCACAGACACAGCGGCCAGGGAAACAGAAGAGAAGATTTACTAGGTGCCTTCTTGGCATGATAATGTTATCCCAGCTGGACATTTGTCAGCATTTCCCAGCATTTGTCAAAGATGGGAAGGGACCTAAAGAAAACTCCAGCTAATCCAGGAGAGAAGGACAACTGCTGCCTAAGTAAAAACCCTTAGTGATCCTGTATGTGTCAGGAGTATTGACTCCTGACACATACAGGATACATACACGCCTTGAGGCGACTGTTGTTGTGATCTGGCGCTATATAAATAAAATTGAATTGAATTGAGTATCAGAACAGCAGAGGTGCAGTTTTTCAAAATGCTGCTTCTCTGTGGCGTTTAAGCCCCAAATCACGCTGCGCCAAAAATTGGTTAAATAGAACAACACACAAAGCATTAAAACATGTTAAAAACACAACAACCTTAATAAATGCTGAGTAGTTTAGAAGCATGTTTCATCAGGTCATCACTTAAAGACCAGATATTCCACCTGCTGTGAATGTTTTAATGTACAGTTGTTATTATTATCACTCGACACATCCTGTTTATGACAGTTAAAATACATTTATATAAGAAAGACAATTGTTTCGTGTAAACTGTATGTGGTTCTAAATAGGCCTATACTACTGCACTTTAATGTTGGTGATAAGGGTGGTACTTCAAGAGCCATATATTTTATGAGGTAGTACTCACTGTGAAAAGTTTGAGAACCACTGCTCTAGTGCCCTGTCCAGCTGTTTCATGCATTTATTTTTTAAATACTCAGCTTAGCAGCTATTAAAAATAGAAAGAAAATGAAAGCAATGTCTGACTTTCAATGTATTTTTATTTAATAGAATTTTTATTTATTATTACTTTTGTCAGATTAAAGTTATTTCTGTGACCATTGTGTTTTTCTTTCATTGACCGAAGGGTACCAACAATTTTGTCCACGTCTGTATTTACAGCACTATCAGCCAAATACAATAACTTACCACTAAAGCTACTGTTTCAGCATTACTTCAAAAGAACATAACTGATTGAAAACAAGAATATTCCCAAACCACAGTAATGGAATTTTAGACCAAAGTAGTGCAGGTTTTCTTTTTTATGAAGAAAAGAAATTCATCTTTTCTCACCTTTTTCTCATCTCCATCCTCTCCCTCCTTGTCCTTCTTCCTGCGTCCTCGTCCTCCCTTCCTCTCTCGGACCTTCTTGGGCTTTTTGCCCTTGTTGAAGCACTTCTTGTAGATGCAGAATACCAGGCAGCCGACGAGAGCAAGGACCACAACCACGATGGCACCCACAGCCCACATGGGCACTGGAGAAAGGAGTGAGAGGATGGGGAAAGGTAGATTAGTGCTGCATAAAAAGAAAATAGTGATCACACTGCACAGTTCAGAAAGTTTAACCCTTTTAAAGTGAAAAGAAACTTGAGAATGCACAAACATTTTGTGTGCGCACCCAACAAAACTTACTCACAGGAGGAAATTTAATAACTGTTTATTGATTAATGTTTCCTCTAACACAATATCAAGGTTTCTGAGCTTCCAACAGGCTTAGTGGCACTCAGCCCTCTGAAAACCAAGTCGACATAGGGGATGAATCTCAGTAAGTCCTAATTCTAAATATGTGATATTATATATATCATTTAATACTTCTCCAAAGACTCAGTAATTTAGCAACAAAGAAAATAATCATTGTCAAATGCACAAAAATGTGATTAATATTTTTTTTTTTTACAAAAAGGGTCAACATTTAATCAACATTTGATCAAACACATGAGTTTTTTCATGTGTCTGCTTTTCCGCCCAGGATGAGTTGGAATAACCTTAATAATGTGACTGTGTGTTTTTAAAAAGGAAAAACACAGCAGGATGAGATGTGAGATGAACTTACTGTTGAGTTTATGATCTTGGAGAGAAGGACAGAATGGGCACATGGAGCAGAAATGAGAGAGGACAGAACAGAAAAAATGAACGACGGGATGATTCGATGATTTATGAAATGGAAGAGACAGAGATAGATACCGTGATCTAGTTTTTATGCAGAATTTTCATGTAACATTTTCTTTAAGTTTACATTATGGAAATTTGTGATTTTTTTCTACTAACTTAACATAGCTTAAACTGTAAAGTTAGGTTTAGATAATCATGTGCTCACTTGGCAGATGAGTGAGCTCATTAAAGAACTTGTTCTTAATGCTGTTAAACTGGTGGTGGGAGACGGGTGGTGGAGGGGGTGGCCGCTCCTTTTCCTCCTCCTCAGCTGCCCGGCGGAGCCGCATCCCAGCCATGTTGACCAGTCGCATTATTGCTCTGTAAAAAAAAGGACAGCAGACAGATAATAAAAAACATCATCCAAGCTGATTGGAAAGCAAGCTTGATGGAGACAGCAGCTTGATGACAGGATTGCAAATCTGCAGATTTAGGAGACAGAAAAGCAGAAGAGATCCCGTTTCTATGTTCAGTAACAGTCAGTCCTTCTCTTTGTGTGTTTATACACCACTACTGCTCGTTGTTAAATTACATCTTCTCTCTCTCGTAGTGCAAGTGTCTACATAAGCTTTCTTTTTTTTTTCTTCACCTCATGTCCCTCCCAGAATCTGGATCTGCCAGAAATCTCTTCTTGTTATGTGGAGGTTTTTCTGTTCCACTGTCATCAAGCGGGAATCATCTGAATATTGTTTTTCCTTTTTATATTGTAGAGCCTTATAAAGTGCTTTGAGGTGGCTGTTACTGTGGATCAGCATTTACATATGAAAATGTAAAAGCATATTAAAATAAAATTGATATTAAATGAATCAAATACAATTTTATTCATCGTTAAAAACTGGTAAACTGTCCAGGGTGTAACCTGCATCTCGCCATGTGCACAACAGAGAAAGGCTTATGCTGCTTTGGATGAAGTAAATTCATGTTAAGTCATTAAAGACCATTTATATGGTTAATGAAATGGTTGTGTTCAGACAGCCACACATCTCCAACAATGCAAGCCAGCTTTGGGAAAAAAGCATTACAAATTGGTTCTGGGAAGGTTAAAACCACTACTATGCTTAGTCTTTAGATTAATTGGATTTCTTAATGTTAATTTCACTTACATGATGCAACAAAAAATGCAGCTACAAAGTGCAATAAAGTCAAAATTTAGAATGTCAGTAGTAATCACTCTTCTCACTGTTTCGCTGTGATTTAAATTTGCCCTCATTTCATTCTCTGTCCTTTTTGACCTTTGACCTGGCTGTAATCCCTTTAATCCTCTCTCCCTCACCTCACTCTCATGCTCAAAGTGTGTGCTTACTCTAAAGCATTGCGTTTGATCAGATATACTAAATATTCAAACTCATTTGTGTGTAAGTGGCACTGTATCTTGTAAGAATTTTTTAAAGTTGCTAACTTCACTCACCAGTAGCTAATAACAAATAAATTGTTAACACTAATACACTTTTAGTCCATTTGAAAGCGGCTACATTGTATTAGTTTCTACAATGTAACAAACTAATACAAATACAACCAATTACTAATACTACTTAAAGTACTACTTAAAGTAAATGAGCAGTTAAATAAGCTACATCATAGCAAACTACAAGGTTAGCTACCCACTTAAGATAAGTGAAATATTTTTGTCCAGTCTCTTTCTACCAGTTCTCTTCCTGTGTCTATCGGCACAGTACTTTGTTGTCTGTATGTAGTCAGAGATACATACAGGTTTTTGATGGGATATGATTAAATACATGGCTGTGGACCTTTAAACTAAGGCAATTACATGGAAATAATCCATGAATCGCTCTATTATTTACACCTGAGATTTATATGTTCAAAATTTAAAAAAAGTTACAGAACAGAAAAATAAAAATATTTACATTTTTGTATTAAATAAGAGGTACTGTCTCAAAATAACTCAGCATATTTTAAATTTAATATTAAGAAAAAACAGGTTTCACTAATGAAATAAGATGACGGTGGGGGAGGCAACTCTCAGTTTCTGATAACATGTTCCCTGTAGGGACTTCCAGCTGTCAGTTGTTGCACTCACAGGAAAACAGTGACTTTTAAACACCCACTCACACACACACAGGCCCCTCCCACACTAGACATCCCTCTGTCGCTGCACAGCACTGTAACAAGATTACTTGCCAAAGGTAATCCAAAAATCTCAGGCTTAAACAAATTAAGGACAGTTTGCCTCTCTGGGTTTCCTCCCCTGTCTCCGCCCACTCTGTCACCACTTCTCCTTCACTCCTCCTCCCCTCTGTTGTCTCCATCTGTCTGTTATTAGTCCTGATTTAGATACATGTCTTCCCTTTATGCACTACTGCACAGGGAGAGACTCAACCCCAACATATTTCAATAATGAGATCTGATTTAGCTGGCAAGCTTTGTTACAGTGACCCTTATAGCCCCCTGATTGTATAAGAAGAGGATTAGAGAGGGAGACCGTATCTGTGTTTGTGGATGCAGCTAGATACATATAATAATTCACTGTATGTGCATTTTGAATGGATTTGCACTTGAAAAAATGTACACATTGTCCCGTTGTCATACACACCATACAATGCTGTTAACACTAAACTGCAAAAAAAGAGATTAAAACATATTTACACACGAAATATAAAAAGTGTGTGAGTCGAAATGAAATTAAGTTAAATTTTTTCAATAGCAAAGAAATTAATGCTTCATTTAATTTTTTTACATGTTGGGATTGTCAGCTGTATAGGTATAAATGGGTATAAGTAAGTATTGTAAGGATCCTGGATAACAGCAACCATCAAATTATGTATCATTATTACTGTTTATGCCACACCGAGGTGTGTTAAAAAACTACGTTTGGGGGAATTTAAAAACCCCAAAACCTTCAGATGATAATTGCACACATTTTCTGAGTAACAGCAGCTTTAAACTGGGCTCCACCCAAAAGAAACACAATCCACCCAAATCACACATCAGAAAACTCAAATTCATTTGGGAGATTATTACTGTGAAGTAGCTCTTGAAGAGAAGGAATGCCCCACACAGTAGTAGCAACGGTTTTGAAATTAAGGGTTTTTTTGTTTTGTTTTTATAAAAAAAAATACAGACAAAGAAACCGGCATCTCACAGTGTTTATCAAACATGACAATAGCCAGTAAAATGTGTAAATATTTTGCATAAGCCTCACGTTTTCATGTTCTTGATGTAACTGATGCTGTATAAATGGTAATAATGGTAAGAGTACCTGTTTTAAATAAAAGGAGACAATGCTGTCCCACAATTCCAGCTGACACAAAATGAAACCGACTTCATGTGAATCAGCACCGTGTTCTTCATTTTATGCATTCACTTGTTCCTACGCTTATATCTTTAAAAAATCTCAAAAATATGTTTTACCTACTTTTGTACATTACTGTAAAATCTGCACTTTATGAAAGTGCTGCCAAGAGGAAGACAGCTTAGAAAAGTGTTCAGTGCACACAGATTGTTTGCTATATTGTAATAATCAGATTTGTGTTATAGGTAAAGTAAACCCTGCATACCATTTAGAATATCAACCTTTCATTTAGGATGTGTTATTTAAGCTGCATTAGTCTTCCCACAGTTACTGCAAAAAGCTTTGCTACCCATCTCCATCTCACCTTCATAATGAGCTTATATTTTGTATCCGGGTTGTTCATATTATGACAGCCTGGATACCAAAAATCTCCAAAATGGTAAAAACACACTTTGTAAATTATCAAAGATGTACTTTTTTTTGTAGTTTATCTTCAGAACACTGTTGTTTCACCTCAGTTGATCTGGAAACGCATTGAATATTCTGGTGACCTTGGTGACCTAGGCTTTCAATTTAGCTAGCAACTACAGATTGTGGATATTCCTTGCCAATACATTGACTTTCATAAAGGAGCACAAGGTGACTGGTAGCTGGGGCTTTCCAGTAATTTGTTTTCAACAACAGCTCTGTGGATGGCATTTATTGCCTGCTGGCTGGTTCATCATTTTATCTACAAGAAAATATCTCAACAGCTATTTTTGAAATGTTCAGTTTACAAAAGCTGAAGTCTACTAGACACTAGAAATAGAGGCGGATTCCTTTAATCCACTTAAACTAATTATTGTCACCTTTGGAATCCTACACTATGTGTAAAATCAAATGTATTTCCCAAGCAGGAACTTTTTCACTGCTCAAAAACAATCTACATATAGTTATTGAAGCGTGCAAATTAACATCTGCACTGTTATATCTTAAGAAATTTACAACATGACTGTAACACTCTTATGAATACACAGGCATGTACAAAAGCAGGGAGGTACTAACTGTAAATAAGACCTGAAAAAAGAAATGAATTGATACAAAGCTTGATACTTTATATCTACAGTATAGACAATATTAATGTCAACAGCTTGATTAAATGTATATATTATATGCATTATATACCTAAAATAAAAGATGAAACGGTGAAAACAAAAAAGGAAAAGCATAACTTACATGATTTAACCTCAGTCCGTCTTGCGCCTTTTTCTGTTATTACTTTTTGCATCCAAATGTTCTCCACCATAAATCCCCCACCACTGATTAAAGAGAAGCTGTTGTGCACGACTCTCTCTCTCTCTCTCTCACCCCTTGTGCACTAATCCTTGCAGTATCCCTCACTGCCAGCTACTGACTAATCACCCAGTTTAGTTCTGTGTTTTTTCAATGGTAATCTACATTTAATTGCTAACATCATTCACATAATACAGAAACACCTTTAAAGCTACAGCTTATAATCAAATTAAAATCAAATGGTTCATAAAGGTTCGTTAAGACAGTGAGACTTTATTTTTTAAACTACCATAGAGGAAACATACAAACATACAGTCACTATATATGATGCTATGATACATTATATTGTGACAAACTGTAATCTGACTTTCCATTATACAATTATATATATGATTGTGAGTAAAACATTTGCATATAGCAATTAGATGTTGGTCCCAGGCAATGTTTATGCAAAGTTTCATCACGATTGGTCAACTCATCTAGGAGGAGATGAATCAAGTTGGTAATTACATGCAATATGTTTCTGATAATATGGCAATTAATGGTAATAAATTGTCAAAAATCACAAATATTTTGCTGTCTATATAGAGAGAAAAACCCATTTATTAGAAATTCAGCAATCTCTCCTAGACTGACTGCTGTCAGTCCAAGTCAGACCTTAGCTGTTTGCAGAAAGGTTGCCTCCTATAAGGTGAAATGAGCCTGCATCATTCAGCAGCTTTTGTAAGATTTACCATCCAGCCAGGAAATGGCCAGTATAAGTGTTTTAATAAGACTGTACTTTCAATTTAAATTTTATTCATATAGCGCCAAATCATAACAACAGTCCCCTCAAGGCGCTTGATATTGTAAGGTAGACCCTACAATAATACATACAGAGAAGAAAACAGCAATCAACTGACCCTCTATGACCTCCCCTACGAGCAAGCACTTTGGCAACAGTGGGAAGGAAAAACTCCCTTAAAAGGAAGAAACCTCTGGCAGAACCAAGCTCAGGGAGGGGTGGCCATCTGATCCGACCTACTCAAAACTCCCTTTTGACAGGTCATGGCCATCTGCTGCAACCAGTTGGTGTGAGAGAAGGAAGGCAGCATAAACGATATGCTGTGGAAAAGAGCCCGAGATTAATAACAAGTATGATTCAATGCAGAGAGGTCTTTCTCACAGCAACCCTTCCAAACATGCTATACTTGTTCAGTCTTTTTCTAACTGTACCGTCATGAACTCTAACATTTAACATGCTTAGTGAGCTAAGTGAGCCCTGTAGAGTCTGAGATGTAGCTCTTGGGTATATCTATTGTACACATTGGCCCTATAAGCACTGACATCAGTCCATTTTTTCTTTTTCACCCTTCGTTGCCAAACTAATTGAAATAGACTGATTTTAACCAGATATATTATGTAAATTCAATTCAAATTATACACTAAAAACACTCTACTTACACATGGACCCCACACATGCTTACATTCACACTCATTGCAGACCTGTTTAATACTCACACTCTGCAGTGGCAAACCTCCTCTTCTCTTAGCTAAGCACACAAGGAAAGTCTGACTGTTCCATGGCCGTGCAGAGATGTTTGAAGGGATGGATCCCCAAACTTGAAAAGGGGCACCTAGAACCAGGATGAATAAAAACAACCCACATTCATCAAGAATCTAACATCTAATGGCATCATAATATATCATTGCCATCAGATGGGGACAATGAAAAGCAAAGGTAGGTAGCAAAGGCCTATGTTTTACCTGATGGGTAAAACGTTGCTGTTTAGGGGTTGCTGCTACTCGTGCTGCTGATAGTGCTGGAGGCCAGGGCTGTGTTGATCTGAGACTGCAGACATTAAAAAGTCCATAGGAGAGATGGTAGCTGATTAAACAAGTGTTATAAGATGTTAATAAAATGCAAAGATTGAACAGCACTTACAGCACCATAAGGCAGCAGATTAAAAAAAACTGAGAAATAAACTATGCTCTTCCTGTGACGCACTCTTTGCCTCTTTTCTTCCTTCCATCTCCTCATTGAGATGTGGAGAGTGACAGATGAGTCTGTCACTCACATTTAAGAAAAAGAAGCATCATACCAACAATAAAATATGGTGGTAGTGTGATGGTCTGGGTCTGTCTTGCACTTTGGGACCTGGAAGACCTGCTGTGGTAAATGGAACCATGAATTCTGCTTTCTACCAAAAATTCCTAAAGAAGACTGTACAGCCATATGTCTGTGACATGAAGCTGAAGTGCACTTGGGTTCTGCTGCGGGACAATGATGTAAAACACACCAGCAAATTCAACTTTTAATAGCTTAAGAAAAAGAAACTGAAGACTTTGGGGTGGCCTAGTCAAAGTCCCGACCTAAATCCGATTGAGATGCTGTGGCATGACCTTAAAAAGGCCATTCATGCTCAAAAACCCTCCAATGTTACAACAATTCTGCAAAGATGAGTGGGCCAAAATTCCTCCACAGTGCTGTAAAAGGCTCATTGCCAGTTACTGCAAATTAATTGTTGTTGTTGGTGCTAAGTGTGCCCCCACCATTTATTAGGTTTAGGGGGCAATCGCATTTTTTGGATTTTTTTCTTTTAATAATAAACAGCTTCATTTAGAAACTGAATTTTATTTTTTACTTGTATTATCTTTGTCCAGTATTTAAATTTGTTTGATTATCTGAAACATTCAAGTGTGACAAACAAAAAATAGCAAATTAAGAAGGGGGCAAACACTTTTTCACACCACTGTATGTCAGATTAACTGACATGTTACCTGTCTGGACTGCTGCTGTACAATCAACAGCAGTGACAGCAAAAACTAGTGACGAGCTCTCATAATCACAGGAAGCTCCTCATGCTACCAACAGCCATGGAGAATTATAGGAGGATGGACAGCAGTCCCAACAAAAGAGTGAGGAAGAGACAAAGGAGGGTAAAATTAAGGTGGTAACAGACTGAGGGGTATAATTAGCAAGTGCTTGAATCCAGCGTCAGTGCTAAACCGGTCCAGGAGCTCGTCAACCAGCATCAAACTGGGACACTTCATTCACCTTGCAGTAGTCAACACAGAACCGTATAGACCTATTTTTCTTCATCACAAGAACTATGGGGCTACATCAGGTGCTGTGTGACCCTTTGCCATCATTGCCGTTGTTGCATAAGGGGGCACAAGATGACCTCTGCTTGCAGTTTTAATGATAAATATAAAAATATTCTTCTCCACAACAGAAACCTTGAAAAAAGGTGGGTAGGGGCTAAAAAGAGATATCAAATTATATTACTTATCTTTTGCTCAGATCTGACAGTTATATTAATTGAAAAAATTAACACAGTTACTGGTAAAACCCTGACCCCCAGTGGTGAAAAGTTCCAGTTAAACTTCTGTGTAGACCAATTACATAAGGAACTTTTAAAATATATTAAAATGTTTACTCACAGTATATTTTAACTAAAATAAGGATACTATTGTATAAATACACTTTTTACACTCATTTCTCTTAGTAACATTAAAATAATATAACATCAGGTTACTTTTAATGGGTATAGTTGTTCAATATTCTCTCCATTCTAGTGATGGGTCCAGCAACACTGACGCACCGGCGCATGTATCAAGTTCACAGAGCGAAGCCTGTATCGGTGCGTGCGTCGCTTTAAGAAAATGTCACGTGATTGATACAGCTGCTGTATCTGTCAACGAAATGAGTCGCCACCAAAAAAATCAAAATTACTCTCGCAAAGATAAAAAAAAAAAAAACAAAAACAAAAACATATCTTTCTACATGGAGCCCGAAAGAAGAAGAAAAGTTTCTGCTGTGTGGGATCATTTTGATCTTTTAACTGCAAATAAGGGAACTGTTTGTCTTTCTTTGTTTCAGTGTAATCTATTAGAATA
>VUQR01005960.1:1690-16903 GCA_015108515.1 Hemichromis elongatus
GAAAGAGTGTTTTTTTTTTTTTTTATGTTTTTTTTTTTTTTTTGTTGGTGTGGGGGGGGGGGGGGGGGGGGGGGGGGGGGGGAGGCAGTAGCCGTGCCAATGTGCCAAGTTTTCGCCTCAGCGTTTAAAAAGCAGGGTTTTCAAATCCAGGAAGCAGTGAGTCTGGATGAAAGAAAATCAGTGTGGTTGCTGTGGTTCAGGGGCAAGAACCAAAATGCCTGCAGGCCTGGTGAGCTGAGAAGCCATTTAATATTCTCCCGTTTATTGTAGTTGCTCTGATCATTAAGTCTAAGGAGCTGTAAGGAAAAGGCGTCTGGACTTCTTTAGGTTGCTTGAAAAGCAACCTAAAGAAGTCCAGACGCCTTTTCCTTACAGCTCCTTAGACTACAATGACCTGGATGACTGAGAACCTTCACAGACATACTCTGATCATTAACTTAGTAAAACGCCGCAAGACAGGTCAGCAGGAAGAGCCATTACCAAGTGCTGACTGAGGCTATATATGCTGGTCAGAGTCATATGTCAGACTGCTTTCACGATAAGCCAAAAATGGTTTCCATTTAGAAGAGTGATTAAGCAAATTTTTGAATAGGAATATAATGCTGGTTTGAAAAGAAAGTTTACAGGGACCACAGGGCAGAAATGTAGAGATGAACAAGTCCCGCTTTTGGGGGTCTACTTTTGTATAGTTTTAAACTTTTGGAGGTCTACTTCATCCCCCAGGGAAACCCACAGGAACCCTACATCCTGACATCTGAATGGATTAACTGGTCCCATGCATAGCCACATTGCTAATTCATGCTTTCAACACCATGCCCCATATCTGGGAGATGAGTCTGATTGATGCTATCTCCATCTGCCTCAGTGCCGGAGGCGGAGGCCGGAGAGCATTCCAGGACAGGCGTGCTTCTTTCGTTCTATAATTGCTGTACAGTATTTGTCCGTCCGACAGCTGCATCTGCACAGGCCAGCTTGATGAGGTGGATTTGGCCGTGGACGCAGAGCCCGCTGGCACGGCGACTCAGAGAGAGTGTTTCAGATGGGGCTTTAGAAGAGGTGGGACGGGGGAGAGAAAGACATATCTGTCCCATGCTGAGTGCTGAGTTCTCTATGGTCCTTTGTTCCCTCTGGCCTAGCAGGAAGCCAAACACTCATGGGACTCGTTTGGCTCTGTGATTGTAGGAAAAAAAAAAACACCAACTCTTCCTGGCCTGGCTCAGTTAGTATTGTTGTGTGTTAAAATTGCTCACATCCACCAATCTAGAATACATTTAAATGCGCGTAGTAATAAGTGTAATGGCATATGGTTGATCAATCTTTACGATCTCACGCTGAGACAAATTTAACATGTCCTCTCCTTTTCTATCACGTGGAGGGTTCACCTAAGGACATGGTAGCCTCCATAGCTCAAGTCTGGCATATTAATGCTTGACCCACAGTTGCAGAGGTAAGCAGGGACCCCCTGCATCCTCCATTACCAATTCAAGTTCTATAAAACCACAACAGATGACCTTCGGCCATACTCCAGAAAGCCTTGGGCCATTCACAAATTTTAAAAAAGCTCACCAGGGACTGAGCTTTAGGATACATGTAAAGTTTGCAACACCAGCACAAAATACTGTATAAACAAGCAGAAAGTCAGTGAACCTGACACACAATTTCACTCCCTTGCTGGGAGACAAATCAGTCCTCTAGACATGCAGTCATTTGCCTGGTTTAGAAGAGAGCCCTATTCAGAGGAGAGCAGCGCACATAACCTGTGGGAATTAACTTTTACCCCCTTTCTATACTTTAACCATACTTCCTGTGCAGCTCGTCTTGTTTTTGGGAGCAGCCAAAAAAAAGAGGATGATTCTATATAGTTGTTCTTTGAGTAGCAAAGCAGACTGCCAGGTGATTCAGTCAGAAAACTTTCCCAGGCTGAGCCTTGGATATATGTTTCAGTCATAAGAAAACACTTATTTGATCAAAGTTATAAGTTTCAAGAGCAATATGTGATATAAAGCTAATATGGGATTTGGGCTGGACTTAATTTATTATCCTCTCAACTTGTCGTAACAGAGACTTGCTGAGCGAATATCCACTCCTGCCTTTCTGCGTTTAAGCTCTATGTCTCTCCTCGTCTGATACCTGAAATTCCTTTGTGATCATTGCTCCTAAGAAAATCGGCGATAACAGCAAAACAATAATTCAGCGCAGGTGCAGAGTACACCTTGGGGATTTTGACAGGTCCCAGCAGCGCTGGTGGTGTGGTTTGTCTGTAGTGGGAGTGAAAGCAACCAGTGATCCATGATTAACATGGAAAACTCCCACTACAACCACAGTTTCCTCTGAGAAATGGCCGTGTGGCTATGTACAAAGCCTTGAGTCAACAAGCCACATAACCGCCAGCCCTATTAGTCACCAGGAAAATGGTGGGGCCGATATAAGCAGAGAACCTGTACGAATGACCAGAATACTGGGCGTTTTTCTTTTTCTTGTAGTAATACGAGTGAATTACATGTCAGGAAATTCAAACAAAGAACCAGTGTTGATGACACAATGATCCAACTTCATTTCATCCAGTACTTCAACTCAGGGACCTCCAATAGGAGGGGCATTTAAACGCAAAGTTTTCCTACCTGACTGTATTGAATCACTTTTTGTAAAGTAATATAGCGACTGGTAATATAGCGAAAACACTGAATCCGACGATACCGAACGACTTCATATTGTACATTTTATGCACATCTTAGTGATTATTAATCAGATTTATTGTAATATATGTTTTATATAATAAATTTGGTTAAATTACTATTAGCATTGGGGTTGCAATCATTAAATATAATCACTGTGATCACTTTGTTCAATTTGCTTTTCGGTGAAGTGTGGTGGTGCGACGCCCACACTGTGTGTCATTGAACAAGAGGTTTTAAGGTTCACTGTAACAGTCAAGTTATTCCACATCCACATGCACATGCATTTGGTGGCGTTTGGTTAATCTAAATTGGTGTGAATGTGAGAGCAAATGGTTGTCTTTCTATCCGGAGTGTACTCTGATTCTTGCCTTATGGCTGCTGGATAGGCCCTGCGTTGGATAAGTGGAAAACAGATGGCAATCAAAAATCAACTGAAATGTTGGCTTTAATTTATGGGGTTGATTTTTCTTCACACATTATACAGTAACCCAATAAAATTTACTTATTTATTTGGACAAATAAAAGCAAAAACTCTACCTCAGGTCTAGAAATCCACCTTTTCTCTAACATGAGAAGACATTATGTTTAGCCAAAAAATAAATTATGGGGTCTGTTTTTGGTGTGTTTCCCTCCCACAGTTCAAATATATGTGATGTTAATTGGTTTGCATGTTTCTAAAAAGTTTCATATTGTACAGTGTCACTGCAGGTTCAAGTATAATCTCAGCAAGGTACAAAATACCACGTTACAGAAGTACAATCTGTCAAGGGTATACTAGCAGTACCATCATGGACACCACCCCATTGACAAGCTGTTGTATCACTATAGGTAGAAAAATGTAGTTTATTTTGCTGAAAGTGTGTCATTTATTTAGTAGTGTTAAAGTCTTCAGGCCTGAAGTCTAGTCTAAACATAATGAATTGAATTCTGTGTGGTATGAATTGCAGCTTTGTTATCTATGTAGCTGCCGACACTGGCCCTGAGGCAGATCATGTAACAGACCAGAGAGAGATGACCTTTAGAGGGGTAACCTGCATGCAGCATACATCCTGCTCTACCCAGCTCTGTTTCCTGCAGAGAACTGATGTCAGAGGACAGCAAGGCAGTGGAGATTATATGAAGGACTCAAAGGTGGTGGTCGCGAATACGCCCTATACACATGATCACAGTTTCAGCCTCACTAGGCATATTTACCACTGGCCCTGACCTTCACACTAGGGGCCAACTTGAAGGCCTGTGATATATGCTGACAGCCCACCAAAGACATTACACTGAAATGCATTTGTTGTACTGGTCAGAGGAGGGAGCAGTTATTGGCTTTCTACTTACATATATGATGTTTTACGTTTTACGATGATTTTACGTTTTATGGTTAATCCAACAAAACAGACAGTTAGGACATTTGGGACAAAGCTGAAGGGGTCGGAGGAGCGGCAGAAGACTGAAGACAGGAATACAGGAGGAGGGAGTATGACAAGGAATTGTGCTTCCATGTCCCAGAATCCCACAGCAAAGGAGGCTCCTCATATGTTTTGTCCATCCTACCAAGACTTTTATTTTATGCTGTCAAGCATAAATTCATTCAGTGGAGGTATTTATGGAGGACTTCATTCTCAGCCCCCCACCCACACACACACACACACACACACACACAAAAGACAAAAACAAAACCAAAAGAAAGGAAAATATTGTGAAAGGCAATACATACACATTTCTTACCACTGCATTTAGAAATTTCAAGTGGGTGAAATTGTTTTCTTGATGGAAGAATTTATCACCATGGATGAGGTCATTTTTTAAAAAGAAGAAAAAAAATATGGCTTATAATATAATAATTATATGTAATAACATATTATTCGCATACAGAGACGCATGGCCATAAATAGAAGGTGAGGGTCTTAACTGAAGGGAAGACATGTGAAAGGTTTTAAAATAGTCCAAAGTTTATGGCAGATTTGATTTATTCTACTGCATAAATGTACAAAGACCTGAAGGAAATGCAGAGAAATGAGGAGAAAATTATAAGAGCATAACTTGGTTGGTCATGAGATCAGACAGAGGCTGAGCTGCCGTACAAACACTCACACACAAGCACTGTTGATAAGCATGCATTTGGCATACTGTATATAATGCTGATTAGCTGTCTGCCTGTACAGATGTTAAAACATTTGGCTAAGTTAGGCTAAACATCTGAATAGGTAATTGAATAAACAATTTTCACAAAATGAGCTAATAATGAGCTTAATTTTGTTTTTCTTCTAAACAAACTCTAAGAGGTTTTTTTTGAGGAGAAAAAAAATGAAAGCGTAGAAATGAATAGAATACTGTGACTTGCAACAAGAAAACATACAATTTTGCACAGAAAAACCAAGTACTTTTGACCCATGCACAAGCTTTGGAGAATTTGTAACAGGAATGTACTGGAAACTGAACCATCTTAGAAGAAAAAGGGCAAGCAGTTTCAAAAACCTGGCTATCACCATCCACCACCCACATCAACAACAAAGTGGGATGCAAAGAGTGCAGAAGAGGAAAAGCATGCCGAGGTGTGCGGAGCTTTGAGAAGTAGCAAGAAGTCGCTGGAGCTAAATAGATGGTTGGCATGTTGTCAGATGAATCTTGTTCTTGTACGAATAAAAGGGTCACGAGTGTACATTTTTTGGTCAGTTCTTAGAAGGAGGCTGACTGCAGAGTAGTCATATGTAGACTGTAAGACGAACTTCTCTTGAGTCTTGCAACAATTCAACTGCCTCACAAGGTGAGAACACCATAAGAGCAATGTTTGACACTACCTTGAGTAATAGTACATTATTACATTATTAATATTACATTATGGTAAGGTATTTTGAATTGCAAAATAAATTATTTTGTGTTAACTATAACGCTTTTTTTCTATGATGACGAATGTGCAAAACATTGCCTCAGTCACACAGGCCTACAGACCTGTTGGCGAACATCTGGAAGCCTCCATTCACTAAGGAAAAATCTGTATTCTCTGACCAGTTGTGACTGCTGGAAGTCGCTGCCAGTTGCTGTGAATCTGGTAAAGCCCCATTCATACAGACCTGGAGACTAATCAGTGACCCAAAATAACTATCAATATGGCAACTTCTGCATTCCACAACTGGTTGGCAAGTGGTTGTTGGAGGTTGCTAGTAGATTTCACTGAAAACAAGTGTTGGTTGCAGCAGTAAGGCATAACTTTTACTTTGACGTTCTTCATTTCTGGGTTGTCCACTTTTCGAAGATTCACTACAGCTCAAAAGGTAAATGCAGACAAGTCTTCCTGTTATGCAATGTGTGCAGCAGAAGAGGAGGACCCAGTCTGCAGACTCGAGGAGGCGAAAAGTGCAGTCCAAAAACAGCTTTATCGCTGAGACCCAGTACAACTAAACTGAAAACACAAAGAATAACTAAACTGGCAAGCAGGCTGGCACACAGTGTAAAGTGAGGACAAACATGAGGGTAGATCACAACGCCGAGCGAAGGAACACACAGGCACTAAGTGCGAGAGGTAAACCAGGGATTTAGGATCAGGAGGGAAACACAGTTGGCCATAATCAGATGAGAATGGGGAAAAAGACAAAACAGAACATGACGCACCAGTCAGGAAACTACCAAAGTAAAACAGGAAGTGGCGGGAACACACACATAGACCCCAGACCCGGACATACAAGGGACAGGAATACAGGAGAGAACTGCAACCAAACAAAGAACTACACAACAGTATCTAGAAGTACGAAAAAACTAGACTACAAAACTAAGACGCAGAACATAAAAATCACAAAAAACCCCCCCACAAAACTCAGCGACACAGGTCTCCTAACACTTCCATGAGCAATCTGCTAGTGACCGAAGTAATCACAAGCGCGCCCTCTTTCCAGCTAGCAACCACTCACCAACTGGGTGGGGAATGCAATTTTTTTTTCCCTAGACAGGAAGTTGGCAAGAGTTCACCAGCTACTCTCTTGGCCTGTGTGTCTAAGACTAAGTAATTTCATATTTTCTTATTTATTATATAACACACTTAAAAATATAAATGGAAAACCAAAGAAAATAAATATTTTAGTCAAGTGTTGACATACTAATTTCTTTCACGCAATGGCAATTTGAAGGATGATGCTGCAACGTTCTCTATTTGGTTACTGAGTAAATAGCTAAGTAAAAACACTCTGAAACAAACTCACCAAACCACAATATGAATTTTGGTTACTCAGTGCCTAATCAAAAAAGCCTGAGTCCAGACGCAGACGTTTTGCTGGCCTGCTGAAAACTGAGGAAAGTATCAGATTCTCAGATGTTGACAAACCTCAGCCGCAGACACTACACTTTCCCTGTCTGCCGCCTCCTGACATTTGCGAACAGTTGGGTTTCAAAGCTGTGTATCGAGTGGACAGTGAAAAGGCAGAGCAACATGTCTGGACAGAAGAATTACAACAGATCCGACTACAGTATATTCTGGAACTTTATGTTACCTTGTTGATTTTTTTCTTGTTATCATTGTTTTTATTCTTTCCCTCCTTGTTTGACTCATTCTTTCGCTGCACTATTTCTTACTCCTGGCGCCACTTGACAGGCAGGGTTAGTAACAGGGTGCTGCTGACATAACAATCCAACCCTGCTCCAAGAAAGACATATATAGTACCTCACACCTTCTCTAGTAGAAAAATTACAGGAGACCGGCTGGATGCTGCATGTCCTGGGAAGCTGCTATCTCAGTATATAAGTGGGGGCAAGGCCAGCATGACCTATCCCAGCCTGAGCATCTGTCCTCCCCACTTCAGTCTTCTTACTCTTTCATTGAGCCTTGGCACCAGTGTTTCGAGCTTACTCTCACTCTCTGTGACCTCACGTTGCTCACGCTTTCCTGGCTTTGAAAACAGCGGAACCTCAGCCTGATATATGAAACCGAGACTTGCATCCACCACTTCTCCAGAGGGAGAACTGTTCCACCCCCGAAAGATCATTCTAGGCTGACAATGCAGAAAATCTGCAACAGTTCACAAGGGCTGAGCTTTAAATTTGAATCATACAAACACTCAAATAGCTTCCTGGAAGTGTTCATAGTCAAGTATTCTAATAACTATTTGATTAATGTTCAAATGAAGACATTTTACAATGTTGGCAGAAGCGTTTATTCTGTTCAGAAAATGACAGAGAAATATGTTGGTCACAACAACTAATGCCTGGAAATTTGGAAACTTAATAGCACTTCTTACAAGCAGTTAGTCAGCTTCGACAGAAACACGACAGTGAAAAAGTCATAGCTGGGGTATTCAGAATGACTGTCGGCTCAGAACAACGTTGAACCTGCAGCCGAGTCTCGCTATTTATCCCAGATCAGTGAGTCAGGACACAAATATGTCCTGTGAGTCAAGAACAAAGCAAACATATGCATAGCAACTGTGCAATCTTCAGAAGTCTTGTATTGATTAAAAGATTTACTATGACTTCAAGATAATTGTTTTAGGAAGGAGGATGGGGAAAAAAACTCTTTTATGAACCATCTGCCAAAACATTTCGTTGAGTTTTATTGTGCTACCACAAACACGTGCACAGTTCATCCAGCATAATTCCATAATACTAGTGAAAAAGCCCAAAAGGACACAAGACCCTGGCAATTAGCAAGATGAGTGCCATAAATGTCAGACATTATTGAGAATTTTTCAGTGGGTTGGTGGAGCGAAATTACCCAAATGACAAATTGGCCAAAAAAGTAAATGATGACCTCAGTGCCCAAACGAATTATGGCACTTAAACTGACTTCGGGCGGATTAGAAAAGCGCTGGGCCCGAGTCCAAAGTAGAGCACAATTTGACAAGATAAGTCTGAAGCTGTAAGCAATAAAAATCCATCAGAATATTCCCGGAAACAATTACTCCATTTCAACATCATTGACCAAAAATATGGCTCTAGTCATGGTAAAGTGATTAATCAAACCAAAAAGCCTTTTCCAACAAGATTGGAACTAAAACAGTCAGTCATCCAAGCCAAGAAACTATTAAGCCTGTCTGATTAGCAGTCTTTGGAGAATTTGCTGAATGTGCCGTGAAAGAGGCCTTCATCTGAGCAATTATTAGCTGGATACATAATAGTCACAAAGTTATTCCAATAAATCCAAGAACAAACAGAACTGGTCAAAGCTTAAAGAAAGAAAAGAATCCCCTTGTACTATTTTAAGAGCAAATAGCATGGGTTAATACTTTTGTACCATACACCATGTTAGGTTTCCCTACCTTTTACAGATTTGACTTAGTAGTTTTCAACAGTTATCACTGTTTGAGATTTGTTCTACTTAGTGTGTATTAAGGATTTAACATATGAAACCAGTCATCTGGCTTGATTTATTGCATTGGTAAACATATCCAGCACTAAAGTTGTTGGTAATGAACCAACAACATGAGCCTTTAGATAAATTCTAATAGCACAACGTGTCGATTTGTTTTCTGTAAGCCTGTCTGTGTGAGAGTAATTGTAGCTCAAATAAATATCTCTGTGCAAAACCACAAGAGCTATACATTTACATACATTCAACAAAGTGAAAAGAAAAATGTGATGGGCTCAAAAAAACGACATGAAAAAGCAGGATGAAAAATTAAAGTGTAAAATAAAACTATACTCCTCTTTAGGCCTGATTCAGCTGCTCTCCTTGAGATCTCAATCTTTATTTGCTCAGATTAGTTTCGACACTCTCGACTCTCTGCTCAGTTCAGCTACGGTTCCTCTGCTGCTGCACACAGCCAGCAACCTGCCCGGTTCTCCATGTGTCCATAATCTGCTCTGTCACGTCTCAATATGTCTCGTTCAGCCTGAAATAAATACAACTATTATACAGTCTGCTAGCTCCTACGTTAATGACAACAGATGGCTAATTCTGCTGTAATTGCAAATAGTAACACGGTTAACACTAAAGATGAGGTTTTAATGCTTGAGTGTTGTGGAAACGGTACCTTTGCTCACCTCTGAAATCCTTCCTAAAGGTTGCTCAGCGTTGTGAACTTTAGCTACTTCAGCTTTTAGTAAGCAGAGGAGCTTTGTGCATGTCTGTCTGCAGCAGTGCTGTGAAATTGTGTGTAAGGTAGAGGATGCAAAGATGGCACTGTTGGCATCAATAAGGGCCGGATTGCAGGATTATCTTAAATTGATATTAATTATTGGTATGAATCAATATCTGAATATTGGGGATTTTTTTTTTTTGGAGGGGCGGGTTAACAAACCTACTAGCCACTGCATCACTGTGTCCCATGCATCACTGTCCTGAAGGGAAATAAACTAATGTGACAAAGTCATTTTTTGTGCCAGGCTGCAAACATGCTTATAAAATCCCTGTAACATGAGAGTTAGTCAGAGCTCATTCACAAGTCTCCGGTGGCCAGTTATGAATTCACATTTTTTTTGGCTTTTCCCTTTTTCAACTTAAAAAAAAACAAACTTATAAAGGACTTTTTACACTTTATTGCACTTTTCAGTAAATCTAATGAATGAAATATTAAGTTATTGCTAGTTTGTTAGCTGTTAGCTTGCTAGCCATTAGCAGTACCTGCTGTATATCACCACTTTTCCAGTTTGACAGGCCTCAGCTTCTAGCTGAGAAAAGGCTTAGTCTTCTGAGCACTGGCAAAGCTATGGGCTATTTCTGCCTAAAATAAGAAGAGTAATCGCTTACGCAGTGTGGTCTGGTTGTCTTGTAGTCGAAGGTCGCGTGGCCTTGGCCTTTGTGGTATCAATGGCGTCTCTTTCCGAGGGCCTTTTCTGTGATTGGTCTTTCTGGAAGGGGTTGGAGCCAGGTTGAACACGCCTCAGGGCGCCTCTATCACGGATGTACACCTGTTCTGGAGCCACCTCTTCACAGCGGGCGCCCTGGAAGCCTGAGCGGCACACACAGGTATGTGGCCGACTGCATGAGCCACGGTTTTGGCAGGGGGGCTGACAGTCAGCTGAAGAGAGACCACAGATGGAGATCAAGTTATCATCAGGTCAAGTCAAAGCATGTACCCCCTGTGTATGAAAGGGCAGAAACAGAAAAGGCTTTGCCTGAACACAAGGGTCCACTTTAAATTGATTTAATCAAGGGGCCATTAGTTTCACTTTTTAACCAAGCTGCTCATATTCCTTCAGGTACAATTTCTCTTGCATCTTAAACTGACCCGTTAAGTCTAAATGTATATAATCACTTATATTAAATCCTTATCCAATTTCTCTCTGTCTTAAAGGTGAAGCCTTCACAGCTCTTTCCAGTGAAGCTGTTATTTCTATATACAGAGCTTTCCTAAAAAGACCTTTTCTCTCTGATCTAGAGTCTAGCATGTGCGTTCGCTATTTTAAGTTTAAAAAGGTAATAAAAGTAAGCAGTCATAAAACAAAATGAGCAAATAGGAAAAACTCGGCACAGGTGGCCAGCTGCAAATATCTGACACTTCATCAAAGACATGTCTTGTAAAGCTGTATCCTTTATTTGAAAAACAAATTAAATCTGATGGGGCTTACGGTACTTAAGAGATGAATGTGTGCATAATATTTATCAATAGGCTGAAAATACAAAGTACTGAGGTTATTTCGTGGTCATGGAAAAATAATCTATGTCGCTCTTAAACCCCACCCACATCATCCAGACACTTCAAATAAAAAAAAACACTGTGGCACGCAACTTAAAGAAAATTCTGACTGACGCTAATATAATGCTGATATTTTGTAAAAAAATTTGATAAATTTGATCAATATTTGAATATTATGGTTTTATCGGGCAATATTCTTAACGTACATGCATACAGTACTTTGTAAAGGTCTCAAGCTATCCCTCTTTTCTTTACATTTTGCTACAAAAATAGAAAATGGGTTTAGAGATTTATGGAAACATGCAGAGATAAATGGAAATACAGTATATAACACAAAAACAGAGTTTCTAACAAGCTCGAAAGTCAAACTTTGGCATGACCACCTTTTATTTTTCAACACAGCCTGAACTCTCTTATCCAAGCTTTCTTGTCATTTTTATTTTTTAAATGCTCCACAAAGTTTTCATATTGGCCGTATCGCATGATATTTATGTCGATACTAATATATCTCTGGTATACCAATATCTAGCAGTATATTGGTCGGGCTCTAATTTACAGATAATGAGCCCTCGGTCTTGGGATACGAATGTATGCAGTTGACGGCCCTCGAGGATTAATGGCATTATCCTCAAACACTAAATCGAGCCACTGGTCTGTAGTGGCTAAAGCAAACAGCGGCGCTCTGTCAACATGGCTATGGAATGCTATTGACACAGATGCTGGAGTGGACACTGACAAATCACAGGCAGGAACGCAGCCACAGCTCTTGGCGGCGAGGAGTGCTGGCAGTCAGATGGACCCCACCGGGTGCAAACAGTGCTCTACCTGCTGCACACTTCCTGTTATTGCAACACTGCTCTGACTTTGGGGTGGCTGTAGCTCAGGTGGTAGAGCAGGTCAGCTACTAACTAGAAGGTTGGTGGTTCGATCCCAGGCTCCTCCAGTCTGCATGCCAAATATCCTTGGGCAAGATACTAACCCCCATGTTGCTCTCCGATGCATCCATCGGAGTGTGACTGTTAGGTCGCACTTAGAATAATGTGATTGGGTGAATGCATTAGTTGTATAAAGCGCTTTGAGTGCTCAGAGTAGAAAAGCGCTATATAAGAACCAGTCCATTTACCATTTCTTTGGACATTTTATGTTTCCTTTTAGTCTTGAGCACAAGAGTCCTCCGAGGATGCCGTTTCTGATGACGGGAGATCAAACTGACAGGAGGAAATATGACAGTGCTGCGTAACACATTTACTTTCGAATCTGCGTTTGTCGCTCTGTATTTTGGTTTTCCTTAGAGCACTTGAATGGTTAATTGAAAACCACTACATTATCCAATCGTCAGGCTGTGGTATGATGAGAAATCCTAACAAATTGCGGCTTAAATATCAAAGGTTGACCGCTCTTTTCAGTTTCATGGTGAAGCACATTTTTTTTAGACCACCTAATTCATTTCTTTTTAATTACTCCAAGGAAAATGTGCACCCTATTTGATGAAGTGTACATACGGGAAGAAATGCGGTTGTAGATTTGTATGACTTGGTATGTGATCCGAATTTTCCATCATGGGATAAAACAGGGATTGTCTGAGCTCTACTTGGCAAGAATCAAAATACATCATCTAACTAAAGCACGGGCTGGCTGGATGCCACCGTCTTGTCCGGAGTCTGCTTAACCTCAAGTTTGTGGATGAAGCAGTGGATGAACTAGGCCACAGATTCCCGGGAAATTTATGCTGGAGGGACAAACTAGGCACATCAAACTGTAGTCTTCAAATAAGCTTTTAGAACAAAAATGACAAATGAAAGTTTTTCAGCTGCGAGGCGAATAATTGACACCAGACAAACAAATGCTGCTTGTACAGACAGCAACACAGACAGGTCAGTGACTCTGGACCTGACATATGCCCCATATGAACCTCACGTAGTCTGTGACAGTCATCTGTGACGCCGTATACCGTGGATATCTGTGTTGTCTCTGTGCCCTGCCTCTGGGCTGTTGAGCACATTGTCACGGTAATTGCTGCCGTCTAGATTTGTCTTGCACATCATTAAAACTAATTGCCTCGCATTCCATCCATTTCACAAATATGCACAGCAATTATTACTTTGCGAGAGTAATAATAAAATGAGAATCCACTGGAAATAAAAGAGGAGAAATGGCAAACATTCCTGGCATTTGCCGCTTCAGCCTTAATTATGAGTGAGGCAGACTGGCCAAGTATTTGGAGTTTGTGTCCACATCCAGTCATCTGAAAAGAGGAGGGCTATCGAAAGCTTTGATCGATGAGCGCAAACATGCTGATCCACACACATGAGAAATCAAAACGTCGTTAACGTGCTGGAGAAAAAAAATCTTTAGTCTTTAATGTCCGAATGGCATCTTCAAGGAAGTGCTTGACAGCTACGTTTAAAGCAAATCTCCGTCCAAAATTCACTCATGCAGTGAAGAAACGCTTTTCTTTAAATTGCTTCATTTGGGAAAGTACTCGTTAGCATAATAACTCCTCACCAATATAAAAGCAATGCCAGTGGTTTTACTGCTTATAGTTGCTTTATTGGGTTACAGTTACCTCATAACTTCAGGTTTGCATGTGCACGTAAGTCAGACAGATTCTTGTGCCTCTTCCTCTGGTCTCTCGTTTCCAGCTCAGCGCTCGTTTCCAGCGCATTACAGTCCACCAGAGATTTGCCTTCCCTTCTCTCTGATTCAAAGTAACACAACCCATTAAATCTTTACAGTCCTTTCATTCTGCAAAGGGTGACCTGAAACCATATCTGACACAATACAAACTTGTAGAAAAATCTCCTCGCTTTACACAGGTCAGAAGAGCAAGCAAGAGGTAACCTGACATTTCTGAAAATAATATTGGTATTGAAAGCGTAATCACAATAATCTCGGGAAGGACCCGCTACAGACTGAGAGCATTATGCACCATTATGAGATTTAGAGGCTGAAAGCTGCTCTGGAGATTAGAATTTAGTACAATATGATAAAGGGCTCGAATACAGGCGCTTTCAAACCCTGAATCTGAGAGACAGGAAGTTGGAAAATAAGAATGAAAGTGGAATTTTAGCAACTTGTTGCAAGTTTGCAATCTGTGTCCACATGCATGTGGATGCACTGTTTGCGAAGAGGCTCGAGATTCATTCAGAGCATCGCAGGCATGAGTAAAAATCTTGTGACTCAACTTGTAGTGGGGTAAACCTCATGTGATGACAGCAGGAGGCTCTTTTTAGGAGTCACCACAGAACCTGACAGATCTCATGAAATAGGTCAAGTGTTCAGGATTGCGGGGGGCCACGGCGAAGAGACAAGCCTAAAAAACTTTCGCTCATCTGGACTTACCGTCCACTGAAGAAGTAAGAATTGGTCTATTGAGCAGTTAATACAATTGAACCATTTCGAGTGAGTGTTAATCTCTCCGCAACATGTGATTTCCACATGGCTGCTGGAGCGAGTGCCATCATTTCATGCTTTCCCCGAATGCTAACTTTGCTTTCTATACCCAAACTGCTGTTACTGTAACTTTGCAAGCTTTCATTAAATGATCATAAACAAACGTCTCTATTTTTATAATCAAAACCATAGGGGGAGTGCGCCTGCCGCTGTGTGACTGATCCCATATTTTCTCTTTGTGGTGAAGCTTACAAGGGTAATATTTCACTAAATTAAGGTGCTTCTGTCATAGACGCACAGTTTCAGTCAAAATGTGGTTTTCTTTTATTTGCTTGTTTGTTCCAGTACAGTAGTTAAAAGCTTTTATTTTCCAAAATCTGTGCGTGCCTGTGTGTGTGTGTGTGTGTGTGTGTGTAGTGGGGGGTTGGGGGGGATTCGTTAACCTACATCTGACCCATGACAATGTGTACATTACTTTTAGCCATGCTGCTGTGTGCCTCTGCCACGCCCCTCAGTCTCCCACATTCAGCCCCTAATGGGCCGCATGCTGGGCCAGTCTGTTAAGGATATCTGGGGTGGGGGGGGGG
>VUQR01005960.1:16923-35352 GCA_015108515.1 Hemichromis elongatus
GGGGGGGGGGGGGGGGGCACATATGACTAGTAAAGCTGACTCTGTGAGACGTGGTGTTCACCAAGAACCCACAAACCCCATCCTCGTGAGGGTTCACAATCCCAACAACTTCCATATGGTCTTTAAGCTGGAGGGTGCTGTGATATATGGTTGGCTATGGGCTGTGGCCCCAGTGAGAGTGTGTGTGTGTGTGTGCATGTGTTTGTGTGTGTGTGTGTGTGTGTGTGTGAAGGAGAGTGGTACTTGCTGTTAATGCTCATCTGTAAGTGTCACTCAAGCTCAGGCTTGCTTCTTGGGCTCGCTGAACGATCTACTTCAGCAGATGGGCTTCTCGCAATATGATGTCATGAATAAAGTGTCGCGTGTTAATGAAGAAGCTTTGTGTGACTAATTGCGCTCTGCCTCTCGCCTCTCTATTTAATTCTTAGCAGCTTATGAACGATGATAAACAAAAGCGGCATTTTACAAGGAGATGTTTGGGTCCAGACACTGAGCAGTACATAATTTTCACCACACTTTTGTCTGTGGTAGCAATTAGAAAAACATGTGGTGTAGGAGGCCAAAAACAGGGCCCAATTGCAACCTACAAAGAGAAGCACCAGCTGGACTGGAGAAAACAGCACTCCTGGTTTGGGAAGACAAACTGAGAGCGGGCTGTCCAGTGTCTATGTTAATGATGGGGTCTGGGACAGTGGGGTGTGTATTGATTACAGGATCTGTCTAACAGGCCATAACTCTCTACAGGACTGCCAAAGGAGTGTCATGCCCCAGAAGTGTAAACTGTGCAACCCCCACAAATCCACACATATGACACATGACATCACCAGAAACACAAGCATCCTATCTTCCTGTTTTTGTAAAACAGAGAATAGTGCTATGGTGTCCATGATCTCGCTGGTATTAGGACTGCTGACAGTTAAAAATGTACACCTTTAGAGTATGTCTTCTTTTTTGAATTTGAATGACTGATCAGTGGAAATGCAGTATTTATTTAGTGTGATTTTATTCTTATATTATATATATATAAATCTTTCTCTTCATCATATTGGTTGGGATCTAAATTCTCAGTGCTCTACATTAAGGGGATCCTGGTGAATGCCATAGAAGCTTCACATTTACACATTTTCCCATCATCAGTAATTCTACGATTCAGCTGCTGTACACAGTACAGCCCGTGGCTCATCACCTCTAGTTGCATCTCATATATTATTCTACAGTGCTAAGCTTGTCATGTAGTTTGTCATATTTGTTAGATTTTATTGATATTTTGTTTACTTAGTTACTGTTCTTACTGTCTTGGAGCAACTGTGACCACAGAATTTCCGCTGGAATTAATAAATAAAATATTCTGATTCTTATTTTGCAAAAAATGGACAAAACTAGGTGACCTACACATTACAGGAGCTCCTCAGACATGGAAAGCCATACCATGAAGCTCCCCGGCGAACGGGTTCTGTGCTGATGTTAATGCCTGAGGAGGTTTGGTACTGCTAGTGAGTCAGCAGAGCCTCGGTGACTTTTACGCACCGTGGCCCTCAGCAGTTGGTGACCCCACTCTGTGACTTCAGATAGTCTGCCACTTCGTGCCTGAGTTGCTGGGGTTTAGAGTTGCGTTGAATGCTTCCACTTTGCAATAACACCGCTTACAATTGATTGCGGAAAATATGTAGGAGGGAGGAAATGTCATGAACTGACTTGTTGCAACGGTGGCATCCCATTACAGTACCAGGCTTGAATTCAGAGAGCTCTTTAGAACGACCCATTCTTTCAAGTGTTTGTAAAGGCAGACTGCATGCCTAGGTGGTTGATTTTATTCAAGCATCTATTCAGTGAGACTGAAAACACCTGAATTCAAAGATTAAAAGGTGTGGCCCGGTACTTTTATCCATACAGTGTGTATGTGGCATGTGTGGACAAGGGTAAAAAATCACAAAAAACACTGATGTGCAAGCCCAGATTCTTCATTTTATCATACGTTTCCTCAAACAGACAAAAGATTTGACTTGCTATGTCTTAAAATGTCTAATTATCGGGAAAAATAGTAATTGATACAACAAAGGTGCTGAAGTAAAGATGGTGGACCCGCATTTTGGGGGAACTGTTTTGGAGGTCAAAAGACACGTGTATGTACTTGTTTCTTTGCCAGCTGCTTCCCACATGTTATAACAAAGATGAGCATTAAATGCGTTTCACGCATAAGATCAGGTTCAAATATGAAGTGCTGTGATGAATAAATAGAAAAAGAAGAAGAGATGTTCTTATACTTTTACTGTGATTTTTTTTACATAAATTAATTTATGAAGAAAAGGCTTTGTAGGGAGGGATAACCATGAAATTTTAAACAGCAGGGTCGAACCTTTACTGTACTCTCGGTGTTCCAGACAGGAAAGTTGTAACCCCGCTCAAGCTACCCCCAGGGACATGATGGAATCAGAGAAAAATGTTGCTTGCTTTATTTTTTTGCTTTGAGAGGAAAGTTACCTTGCGGTGGCAAAGGTAATAACCAAGGGAGAACGATTTTTCTGCATGAGGAGTTACTTTAAAGCCAGGATGGTGCTCTGAAGAGCACAGCAGGCCAAAGAAAGCTGGAAGGGAATCAAAAAGAAACTCCTCTCTTACCACCTTACAGTCTGTCAATCAACAACAGCGTAAGAGACTGAAAACGACTTTATTCCTCCACGTGAATGAAGCACCTTTCATCTGCCTTCTCTAGGAGACAACAGGTTTAAATCAGGAGCCATCTGTGGGGTCACACTCTCACTGTTAGCTGTACTTGCAGCACGTTGCCATATGTATCACGTGCTTTTGTCAAAACACTGTGATGTATAGTGTGGTGAAATTAATTCTGCTGCACAATCCAAAAGCGTATGCTTCGGGGAGCACTACGAGCCGGGGGTATAAAGAACGGTAGTTCCCGTCAGTTCTGCAGTTACCCTTTCCCCACTGTTTCCTGCCTTTAAGTATTCTATATTGTCCCATGCATTCACTCTGTGTGTGGCAAACCATGCCATTAATCTGATTAGTAAAACAGCCATCAACCTTAGAAGCCAGAAAAACACAGAACAACTTTAGTGCACTCTTTTTAAGCCATGTTAAAGCTATCCAGACTGAAATATTTCAACAGCTCTTGAATAAATCTCTATTTCTTTTTCTTAAATAAAGAACATCAATCTTCTCCCGTCTTCTCTGCTGCCATAATGAGGTGAACACTGTTCAATTTTAAGTGCCAAATACTACAGTTTTATGAGAAAACACCTCACCTATTTGTAGAGTCCTCATCAGCTTCAGTGTTTTATCTTTTATTTTTAGCTCTACATGGAGCTCTAAATGAAATGCATATAACAGCTGATGATCATCAGCACAGCCATTCAACACATGAACTGAGAGTTCAGGTTGAGACCGTGCTCAAAGTTGGCCTTACTCATATGTAGCACACAGAAGATGGCCTTCCTTAGAAGACAGGATGGAGCTCAGACGGAGCACACAGGATGTAACACATATGACGGCTGCTCGAATTCACAGGTCAGTTCTCGCACGGTCATAAACAGATACCACACTGACTATCACACTGATTCTTGGCTAGGAAGCACTGATGTCCTATCGTACTGAGCTGGCCATTTGCATTCTAGCAAACGGTTCTAGAAAGCTCAGGGTTAGCTCAAGCTAACATTATCACTCTGTGCATATTAACAGGGCTGCTTTTGGTGCAGCCCGACAGAGCTTCTGTGGCTGCTACTAAACAAACTACAGTAAACTGCTTCCATTTTGGCAAAAAAAAAAAAAATGCGTAGCACTCTATCCACAAAATAATTTACTGCCAGTCACATTCACGAGTGCAAAGATATGAGTGAAAAAAAAGCCAAACACACACAGTGATGTGATTTAAATCTACATTCCGGTTACAGGGGGCTTTAAACGTTTGGGTTCTTTTTTTCCCAAGAAGTGTTTTAAACCAAAACTTTAAAACAGTAATTTTACGCTGGTGAACAAGACATCTAATTGAGGGTTACTGTATTTATTCTCCAACATGCTAGCAATTCAAACTTCCCCTCTAATTCCATATCTAAGTATCTTACTGTTTTGTAAATAGTGGTTATTTAGAAGCCGGTGCAACAGATTTGTCAGTACTAAGCAAACATGCTGCTTTCTCTTTTTTATGGCAATTACTGTTTAGGCAGCTGTACAACATCCCCATGGTTTACTACTCACTGATGTATTTAGTGAATGTGTTGTTGAGCTGTTGGTTAAAACGACACTTTAAACTGATGGAAATCCTTATGGTTCAGTTAGAGATCTGACCATGAACTATCTGCAGTTTTCTATCTGAGCACTGCAGATAGTCCCGAAGGTGTTGACAGCTCTGGTAATGGAGCACACTGCCTTATAACTAAGGCAAGGCTGCTGCTTGGCTATTAGTAGTGAAGCTACAATATGGGCTCCCTCTGCTCTTTTTTTTTTCTATGCAACAGCACTTTTGATGAACAGATGTGAATCATCACACTGAGGAACTAAGTCTTAAGTGCTGACCCAGAAACAAGATTCCCCATTTAACTCACCAGGAGCTTCGATTCTCCTTACGAGTAAACAGATGGAAATATAGCCAAGCTTGCACCTGGCCTCGCTTTACCAGCCAAACGCCATGCACAAACACACACACACACACGCGCACACTTTTGGTTCTCAGCCACCATAAATAAAATTAATATTCTTTGGGTAAAACTGTAGTAGTAAAAGCCTGTAAGCTTTCATCTGTAATAAAGGCAGTTAACTTCACCAGAAGGCAAACAAGCGTGACACAGCAGAGGAAATGCTTTTCTCAATGGTTCAAAGCCTTATACCAGAACTCGCTGGCTATTTTTGGCACATGGAATTTGCTTTAATACATAAACAAGTCTGCTAACCATCAATCCTGAACAGAGATAGTCAGCACCAAACCTTCCAGGATGTGGGCAGGACCGAGGATTTAGCGAACCAGATGACGATCTCTAATCAGACGCACGGCCGAGACTAAGACGTCAACCTTTTAATAAACACGGCTCTTAAACGTAAAAATAGGCGCACTCCCGGGACAACCTGTGATCCAGTTCCTGTCACATGTTTTCTCTGACATCAACGTAACTGAACAAGGAGGTATTGTTAGGAAAGCGTGATTCTAGACACTCAGTCCAGCCTCGCGGGTGAAGCCCTCAGCCGCCACTTCGTATTAGACATTACTTCAGTCCCTTCAGCGAAAATTTCCTAGACACAACTCAGCCACGTTATGCTTTTACTTCTTGCTCCCACCCAGCAGGTTTGTTCCTTTTCTTTCCCCCACTGTGAACATGTTTTCTCAGGTTGCCCTCTCCCAGTAAAGCAGGTTGGATCTCGGGCAAAGTATAGATAGCCTGAGCTTGTTTTCCTCCACGGAGGTCTTCTACGTGGGGGCTTCCAGTCCGCGCTCCAGTCTGGGGCCTTTATGTTGGCACATTGCCAGCTGCGGGGCTTCACTCAGCTGATGATAGCACAGCCTCCAGTCAGACCTGGGTCAGGGCCAAGCCGTAAGAGGGTCCAGATGGTCAGACAGTCCCCTGGCCTGCTCAGATCCACCGCCTTGTTTAACATAGGGGCGCTAGACTGAACCTGTTATTTTCTGGCAAATTAAAAGTATTTACTCTTTTAATTTAGGTAACTCCAGCTCCACATTAAATGTAATATACGCCTTGGTAAGTGTGCCTTTAACTTTGCATTGAGAGGGGAAAAAATGGAAGGAGGCTTTGTGCTGAGGACGAGGGAGGCAGATCTAATAAGAAGACTGCTGGAGCCAATCAGCTTGCTGTGTACCGGCTGAAATGTGTGCGAACCAGGGTTGCGTGTGTGAGGGGGGAGATAATTAGCACAAACAAAACAGAGAAAACGGTAAACAAGTCCAAAAAAAAACAAAAACCATGGCCAGTTTTACTGCTAGATAGATGTCACTTAACAGTGTGGGTTTTACTGCGCTTGTAAAATTTAAAGATAACTTTTACTAAAAAAAAAAGGTTTTCATTCCAACCTGTTATTTCTGCCTACAGCACAACATGCAAGGGCCAAATGTGGAATGAGGTGCAGCAATCTTACTTTAGGATCATATGAAATAGCATGTCTAAAAATTGGATTTTTTCCCCCCAGCGATATTGCATACGCAAGCTAAAGAAAGAAACAGCAACACTGTTTGGGTTGTAAGGCGCTTATTCAGCCCGGGACAGTGTTACATTTTAAAGAAGTGGCTCTGTATTCATTCGCAGCCTGTGTCTTCTATTTCACTTTTAATTATCTGGCTATTCAATACTGCTGCGGTCGAATAAAAAGAAGCAGCAGTTTCACCCATAATTAAGGACTGGTGTCACAAAGACAGCCAAGCGCTAAGTGTCAGTAATTTCCCAGCGAGGGTCTTACATGAAAAGAAAAAGGCAAACACTGCATGATGAACATGACCATGGGGGCAATAACACTCGGGGAAAACTTTCATAGGGCAATTTCACTTGACAGGATAGTCATTAGTAGCCATTTACTATGTTATTTTTCAGTCTGAGGGCCTTAGATTGTAAAGCCTCTCTGTCTGCAAAGTTTACTAGTAGAGGAAGTTCTCTTCTATATAATGCATGTCAGTGTGCTTGTGTGCCACTTCACCAATTTGTGTGTCCTCGGTTGCCAAACTGAGCAGCCAAATCAAAGGATACTCAAGCAAGGTATGTTTATTTAAAATTGACACAGTACTGCGTTAACAACACTTACGTTTTATGCAGCGGTTGGTTCCTGGTGCCAAAGCCCAACCAGAGCAGCACTGCTGACCTCCACAGACATTAGGCCTGCACAAAAGACCACAAAAGATGAGGAAAAACAGGGTGAAATAAAAGTTCTTCTTCTCAGGTGTTAATCCATAAGGCAATAACTGTGAGTAGGGTGAACCTCCTCGCATGACAAACTGATCTGATTGCAAAGGCTGTTAAGGGCTTCAAATCCTTCTGATGTGGCTAGGCTATTGATAGGAACAACTTGGAGATTACGCTATAATTGCATTTTATTTAATAATGAAAAAAAAAATCAGGGCAAGTCACGAAACTTTATCTGCGTGTGGACCCACAAGTCCCTCGTGCTGTTATGCGAGAGTCCAGGATGAAGACAAATACAGCGTTATCTGAGCCCTGGAAGGATTAAGCGAGGCACACGGGACACGAAAAAACACCCTGCATCTTCTATAAATCATAGAGCAAATGAGAGATGACAAGTTTAAAACAGCTATAACTGGATTCTTTTACTCTTTAATCCTAACTGGTAGTCCAGGCCAATTTTTGCGGCGAGATAGATGAAAAGGCACCAGACCGCAAGAGCAACTCTGGGGCAACAGTCAACACGCTGGCATGGCTCTGTGCCCCATCATCTTTTCACAAGATATTACAGTAAGTGGATGTCTGACTCATGGTGATTTGAGAAGATAACGGGGATTGACTCATTGACCTCAGTTGGATTGCGCTCAGTGGATGCTCTGAGTGTTACTGAGGCGTCACAGGGATAAAGTGCAGTTATTTGGACCCTCTGGCAAGCTTAGTTTTGTCATAAATCAAACACATCAGGTCAGGCTCGTGCCAAAGACATCAGTCATCACGTTCAAATTCCATCAAGGGATTTATGCGTGTAACGGAGACCTTTATACAACATAATTAGTCGTACGCCCTAGGCTAAAATATACGTAGATAACACCTTGTTCACACCTTGTTATATTTTTATTTAAACCTTAAGGAGGCATGGCATTATATCACCGCTGAGCTATCTGGATCAATCAACTATCTGACAGGTGTAGCGAAAACAGAAAGGGGAGTCACACTGAGTCAAGTTCAACGTAAAGGAGAGCTAAGTGAGCCGAGCTCTGCCAGTGCTGCGGGGTACGGTAAATGAGCGAGTGGAGTGGGAATTCCAAAGAGGAAATGTGTCATGCGAGCGCTTTCTCTAACAAGCAGCAGATGATTCATCTGAACTAATAAGTGTTAAAATCACCACGCAGACTACTAAAAGGTAATGTTCCCGCAGATTTACGCAACGCCCACCTTTATGTTGCTCGAAAACTCAAAGAACCCCATTCATTCAACGCTGGAATATGTGTTTTTGGCAACGTCAAGCAAGGCATTCGCCCTATCCTGCAATAAAGCATGTTGGATCTGATCCTGTACCGAGCGATTTTCTTTGCACGCGGCTTTAAACAGACAGCACCTCGATGTCTGAGTGATGGATTGGTCTAAATGTGCTGGGGTTTTTTTTTTTAGGTTTAATGGATCAGACCTAAACAACATCACACGTCTGCTACACAGAGAGAAAGGTACATATGAGTGCTGACATCATCATATCCTGTCTGTGAAGCCTCGTGAGTTTAGTGGGGCATGCTACTTCTCAAGGTCCTGCTCACCAGAGGCATTATAGCAGAGTCAGTAGCGAGTAGGTAGCTGGGGTAGCAGGCTGTTAGACGTCTTACTTACTCAGGTAAGTGCCTATCATATGTAGGCCCATCTGTTTCTTCTAAATAATCCTCCATAACTCGGACATATCAATAATAGCCCAGAGATGCTTTATTTATATTTTCTGTGTCAGCAGTCCAAGGTGAGCCATTCAAATCTCCCTCTGATTATTATGTAAACATTCAACCTTCAGTGTGTATCAAGCTTTGTCCCAGTGGAACAAACAGGATTGGATTCAGGAGGCTTTATTTAACAAAAAAAAAAAAAGGGGGGTCTAATATGGAAACAGCCCTTCGTCCTGTTTAGAGTTTAACAGAGACCCAACAGGAGATTTGCAGGCTGGAGCGAGTGCCACTGGAGAAACAGGTGTTTCTGATCACCGAGCAAATTTTTTAAACGCTCACCAGCCAACGCTTTGGTCGAACCACTACAATACATGGCCATGGGCAACAGCCTAAAACTGGAGCACTCGCACCGAAGCAGTCTGCAGCCACTCTCCTCCTGCAATTTGAATATACTGTAATGTGTAGTAATGGAAGGAAATTGTGATAATGCAATGTTAAATAGTTCAAACACAGTTCACCCATATGCATCACATTTGCTGTTCATTACAGCCCCCCCCACATCAGCCCAGTAATCAACAGTGTTTGACCTCAGCTATTATTTCATGTTCTGTCATGACCTTGATAACAAAACCCATACGTTATTATAATTCATATTTAGCTGGCTTAAAGCTGTCACCTACTGGTTGACAAATTAATGCAGTATACAGAGTGCTTTGCGGGAATGTGTTGATTTGCCTTACAGGAAGAAAGATTGCGCTAAAGGGGCCACCATCACTTTACAGTAAATCACAGGGACTACTAGCTACAGTTAAATAGGTCACACGTTCCTCCTGAAGTAGCCCACTGCTCATGCAGAGTTTGATAAAGCAAAGTAAAACTTTTAGACTGCTGACAGTGGGGAACTTGGTCGTCACTCTTACCCGATAAGTCGCTTAGTGCTGGCAGAGCTTTGCCTGCTGCTCTGCCGGCGGTTCACTCTGTTTCGTTGCTGCTGGCTGGCAGGGTATTTGGCGGTGCGCCGCGCACCATCCCTCGGCGCAGGGACAAGATCTTCTCCGGAGGTGCCAGCAGCATGGACCGGTCTTTCTTTGGATATGTGTTTGCGATTCTCCTGAAATGGTGTCCCCCTGGGCAGGCGGACCAGAGTCTTCGACTTACTGGTCCCAGGTGAAGAGTCACCTGATGTTCTCGAGGACGAACCGTCCCGCGGTCCCCTCGGCGAGTGACCTAGACTGATCCCCCGGGACTGCAGCTGGTCCCAGACCGCCCGGCCTGCCTCCGCACCCTCTTTCCTCCCACCTGCCGCGTCCCTTTGACTGTCACCAACTCGCACGAGCACAACAGTCAAAACCATTAAAAGGGCAAATCCTGCACGGTCCATTTTGGGCATGCAAAGTTTTTTGAAACTACCGCGTAAAAGGGCGCACGCGTTACCGTTTCTATCAAGAGACACTAAACAGGAGCAAATAAAAAAAAATAAAAACAAAACGAAGAAGAAAAAATAAAACAAGAAACCGTTTAACACGAGCTCAGCAAGACCGCATCCTCTCCCAAGAATGAAAAATGCCCGGATACCTCTTCATAATGCCCAGGTAAGACGTAAACACAATGTCTTCAGGTTATCAAGTCTTTAGTTTACTACAGTCCGAAAACGGTGACACTATCAGCTTTTTTTTTTTCTTTTCCCCGCGCGGAAAAAAAAAGATGCTGTTTTACGCAAACATTATTCTATCTGCTTCTCTTTATGATGAACAAGAAAAGAGGGGCAAAGAGAGCAGCGCGCTGGCTCTGGGCTCTGAGGCTGTATTCTTACTCTAAGTGAGAGAGTTTGAATCGTGCTCGCATGAGTATCACCACCTCCTTGGATCTGAAGTCACTGGGAATTTTTGTAGGGATTGCATGCGCTTTGCGTGGAGAAACTCCCCCTTGTCGGATGTATTCTTGCTTCTACTTACAGCATCGCTCGGTCCATGTGCCCACACGCACTTTCTCTGCCAAGTTACATGTTGTTGCTCTGAATTTCTTCGGAGCACGACTGTTTTATGGATGCAGCTGCATTAATCATTACCTTCAATTTAAATTTAAGTTGACAGGGTAGAAAATATTATACAACTTCCAGATGGGGATTTTTTTTCCTTACCGTCCCAGAGCTGATTGTTTGATTATTTCAAAGTCCCTGTTTTATGATTATTTTTAATTAATTAGGCTCGTTATTCTATTAACCAGTTTCTGTGCTAGGACACACTGTGAACCTTGCAAGGGCACTTTAAAGCTAATTTACAGTGGTATTGTTAAGCTTTTATGGATTGTAGGATATATGTAAAACGTGCTTTCTGACCATACACACACATTTTGATCTGGCAGTAAAAAGCTCACAGCTCAGACTCGCTCAAACTGAAACCTTGGAAAACTGGTCAAGTTATGTAACATCCCATTCATCTCCTCTTTTCATCTGCTGCATCATCACTTTCCTTCTCACTGTCTGGAAATAACACATTTCTCTTCTCCCATAAGACCCTAAATTACCCAAAGAGAGCTGGCTCACTTCTCTCATTCAGCCCACAAAGATGCACGCCTGTCTCTTTCATGAGCGCTCTCTTTACTCCCTAAGCACCACTACCACTCACAGAACTGCCATCCAAAACACACAGAGTGCTGTTTTCTACCCATTCATTTTTTTTTCCCAGCCATGAAATATCCAAGAGCCCTGAAAAGTGACGTCTGTGTTCCTCTTTTTGTTGCCTATCCATGCAAACTAAATATGTGAAGGCTTGGACTGACCACTACAACTGATTACAAGCCATGGTAATCTAATTACAGAAGGATGCCACATTTGTCTTATGTATCTCTAGCTTGCTGCCTGCTACTATACCCTATTTTGGGCCAATAACGGTTAAATCAGGCATGCTTTCCTGGTGCTGATGGCACCGAAAAGATCACAGCCATCTGACCCCAGCATCCATGAGGGTTAGCCCTACATGGACAGACAGATCTCCTGAGTGACCTGCGTGAATGAGCAGCTGGCTTCTGCTCAAGTGTTCCTTGCTGAGTTTAAAATCAATATCTTAATCAGTTTCTGAGTCATGTTACATGCTCTTGTATCTGTGTAGGGCAGACGTTGCCACCTTTCCTGGCAGGCGTACACTTGTGTCGCACTTAAATACCTCCTTATGTTCCAGCCAGTTGATGCTTTTGCTGGACGTTTTTTAAAACCATTAATTGTTCTGTAATTTGAATTCTCAGTTATCGACAAGCATTTTAGGCAGTTACATTCAGTACCTTTTTTTCAGCTGCACGGAAGCGTGTCAATAGGTTATGTGTCCAATACTTTTAGTTTCTTGTCAAAAATCCATAATTTATATTTTGATAGTAAATAAAGAAATGTTTGTCTGTCACTCTGTCTGCTTCTCAGCTGTCTATAAAGAAATTTCGATCTGAACTACTTCAAACTTGGCAGGTGTATTGTTGGGAGACCCGGTTAAGTGCATATTGAGGTTCACATCACCGTGGAGGAATTGTGGCACGCTGGTCTTTGCAGGATTGTTTGAAATCAGCCACATTTGGAGGAGTTTTCAGCATGACGACCCGTCTAATCAAGGTAATACCAAAGCATTTCAGTCAGATTTAAGTCCGAACTTTGACTAGGCCACTCCAAAAACTTTCATTTAGTTTTCTTTTTTTGAACCACTCAGACGAGGACTTGCTGTTGCATCTACAATTGTTGTCCTCTTGCAGAACACAAGAGTGCTTGACCTTCAGGGCATGAACTGAAGGGTCGACATCTTTCTTCAGGACTTCCTGGTAGAGAGCAGTATTCATGGCTTCATCAGTTACAGCAAGTCGTCCAGGTTTTAGGTAGATGTGTCTCTGTCTGCTCTTCGGCTCTTGAGGGAAGAACTCTTGCTGAAAACTGCTCCAAACTTGGCTGGCAGACAGACAGACAGACAGATAGACAGACGGATAGATAGAAAGACTCAGATTACCTTAGTTACAGTCTTTAGCATACCCCTTAACTAACCCCTGTTTGTGAATCATTAAAGATCTGTGGAGCAACTATCCATGTTATGAAAGTGGACTTTAATGTGGCCCAATTTGATAGGCTTCAATTTGCAGCATCTGGAGGAACTCTAAAATAAATACCAGGAGGATGTCTCTGGCTATGACCGACACTTCTACACAAAGAGTCCTTTGAAAGCTCTGGCATGACAACCAAGCCACTCCTATCATCTTTCAAATGCAGAGCAGAAATATAACTGCATTACGCTGCGAGGTTTCACACAAAGCGCAGGGTCAAATCAGCAATAATATCCAAGTCCCATGACTGAACTGACGATCCGCTTATGTGTGCGTGCCTGTGTTTGATACAGCAAGCCTGAAGTGGATTTGAATTGCCTCCACATTGTTAAGTGCTTTTCATTGTCTCACGTTCGATGGCGTAATCTTGGACAAATGGGTGAAAGCTGATTAACTGCATCAAGTTGAACCCGCGCTGTCAGCTCGAATGTCGTATTTGCATCAGTTTAGTTGACAGCCTTGTCACTGCTGCACGAGTGAGGGGTCAGAGGTCAAGTGTAAGACACAAGACAGCTAAGCAGAATCATTACCAGAATGTAGCGTTCTTGTTATAACCAAGTATCAGTATTCATAGCCTCTCCTCCAGAATTTTAAGTGATCTATGTGAATCGGGCTCTTGTATTGACTTTCAATAGAGAGCACTAACAACAACAGCGCCAATCTCTTCATTAGCTACCTTTTGCTGTTTGTATCAAAGACCTCAACTCTCCTTTCTTTTTGCCCGGGAGCTAACATAATACTGACATTGTTCAGACTGGGCAGCGGTGAGGACCTGAGGGAAAATGTGGAAAAAAGGAGGGCATTTTGGCAGAAAACCACTTTGTAAAACTTGAATTACGTGCTTTATTGATGTGTTACTTTTCATTGAACATGGCAGCTTTTCCTTAGAAGGATCATTACAGAAGTTCTCCATCACGCTTCATAATAGATTGAGCACTGTACATAAAACAGGCATTCGCACAACAAGAGGAAACAGTTAAAGATAGAGCAGGATCAATCTAATGCACTTAGGGCTTGGGCTGCAGGGTCTTTCCCAGCTTGTGTGAATGACGTGCTGTCAGCTGGGTAATAGAAGTAGGTCACGTGGGTGTTATTTAAGTCAACCACCTTCACTTTGCCTTTCGTGATATTCATACTTTGTATGGGTGTTACAAGTGCAGCCGTGAAACAACATGTGTGTTTGCCTCCGAGCTATACTGTACGGTGCTGCAAACAAGTCTTTCAGCTCCATCTACACTTTCAAATGGCGGAGCACTCTAGAAACACGCGAAAGTCAGACAGACTGTAGCGCCACTGGCAACGTTTCTGATGCATGTCATAGCACTGGCAACGCGTCCACCTCGCATTGCTTCACGGCTGAGTGATCGACTCTTTCATTTATGGGTGTGAGTTGTTAAGTTAACAAAGACCTTTAGCTGACTGGAATGATGAAAACTGTATCAGAGATTAGATCAAGTACTTCCCTTTTACAAATTATCCTTTTGCCCCCTTTCAAAAGATTGGCTTTGATACAGAAATAATTATGTATTATTATAACCCATATTGCAGCACAGTCTGTGAAACGGAGAAACTCCTAGCAGCAGAACTGTGTATAATAAACATTATAGTAGACAAAGACAAGACATCCATCCAGCATTTAACCTCCGGTGGAGCTCTTGCACTGAATAGCTCTACTCCTTGAATGTGTCAGTAGACTCTGGATTCTGAGATACAATTTTAAGAAAGAAAGACAGCGATTGAATGAAAAACTGATTTTATCTGATTGGTTTAGTCTAGACCAGGTGTGTCAAAGGTGTGTACAGCCCACTTTAATCTTAAGTGGGCCAGACCACTCAATCTCCCCCTTCCGTCAGTGTAAAGTTCAACTAGTTATAATACTAAGCCTGCAGGTATTTAACCAACTAAGAAGTCTAAGTTAATTGGTATGGTGTGGTACGAACGGTCATGGGGGAGGTCTTTTTATTCACAATTCAGTATCTGCAGATTCGTCTATTCGTGGAATTTAACTCCAAATTTTTTCGGAAAATTTGCCCATTTATAGATTTTTTTTGACTTGACATGCTATTGGCTGGCGTTTACAAAGCAAGCAAATCCAGGAAAAAAAAATCCAGGACATTATGAAAAATGAGGCAGAGATAAGGAAACCCGTGGATGTTAGCTTCTGCAGTAGTGCGAAGATGGTTACCACTGTGTGTGATAAGAGCATCGTGAGGTTAATAACACTTGATTTTGACATTTATCAATAGGGAAAAATTAAAAAATGCATGTCCTACGTTATGTTTTCCGACGCCATCCATTGGGCTAGATTGGAGTCTTTCCCAGGCTGATTCTGGCCCCCCGGTCCTTATGTTTCACAACCCCAGTCTAGATACTTCTTGGGGTTGTGTTCTGAATAATGCATGCTACTTACAATTTGATCCAGAAATAACAAGTTAACAAATGTAAATTTATATTTAGCTACGCCAAAAATCCTACATCACAGAAAAAAAAGTAGAAGATTCCTGTAGATTCATTCAAATGTAAAATTCTAGGTTATGACATTAAAATTACCGCCATGTATTGTGGTCTTCTCGTATGGCTTCAGTAGGGTGTTAAAATACGCTGCCTGATGCTGTGTCTTGTTTGTCAGTCTGCTGCTCCACTTCAGCCTTAAATTCTGTGGTGCAGTCCTTCTGTCTCGTGAAGTTTGATTTAAAAAATGTCTCCAATGAACAATATGCAGAATGATGTCACACCGCTGCATGATAAATGCTGCTGGAGCGGATTCAAAGGGTGGATCATGCTGGCAGCCAATTAGGTCAAATAAGAACATGCAATAACTTTCCAGAAAACATACATTTTTCTAAAGATGTGGGGGCCTTCTACTCATTAGCCAGATGTAGCCTAAAAGATTCAGAAATCAGTCACAGCATAAATCAGCACTGGCAGTAACATCTAAATAGGAGCGGGATGGAGTGCCCTTGGTGACATGCATTCTTGTAAATTCTGAGTATTCAGTTCACACACAAAAAGAAAAAAAAAAACAGCAGAGGGAGGAGTTAATGTGTGCGATAGATCATTCTGGCGTTTCAAACAGAGCTTTCTTCCACCTCTCCGCTTTTCTGTCTCCTCCCTTTCAATTTTCCTGGCCCCTTACCCTCGATTTCAGCGTGCATCTCGAGCCGGCGGCCCCTGGAGCTCTCTTCGTTCTGGTCCCCCTGGTTGTGACCTGGCTGCAAGGCGCTCTGGGCCGACTCTGTTGCTGTTTTGTCTTGAAGGGGTGACAGATGTGCCGTGCCTCAAAGCTTCAGCCACTGTTCTCGTTCCTTTACGGCTTTACGGTGTCTCTACCAACCGACCGTGGAAAATCAAGGTCAAGCATTTTCCACATTAGCAGCTTTACCAGGAGGACAGAAATGGATATCTGCCGCATTTACCCCTCAGCCTCTTACCCACCGCACAAAAACAAACTGCTCCACACGTGTATCTCGCAAAAGTGCTAACCCAAGGTTCTCTTCATCACGTTTTCATAGCATACAACAAAGAAAGATGCAGGGGGTGATATTAGATTAGGTATTTTTAGAAACTGGGGCAAAGGTGAGACAAGCACTTCAAAGTACAAATGTGTGGCAACAACCTGGTTTCTAAATTTAGTGAGCACACTTAAGGACTATTTTTTTCAGTGTAAAAAGTTAAAAAGCTACAAAGGAGTGATTTCTTCTTCTTCTTTTTTTTTTACACTTTATTAGTGTCAGGTAGCGTGTTATAAAATAGACTGTACTTCTGAAAAACCACCTGAAAAAAACACGGTTCCCATTAGAGTCCTTTAATTGCCTCCAGAAGGTCACAATGATTTAAGTCAAGTATCAACAAACAGCCTGTAATGTTTATAATATGGAACATATAGGCATGTGTGGTAAATAAACTGTACATCTGCCTTTAAATCTTATCTTTATTTACAGCGGTGTCAGCTGTAATTCACTTCTTTTTGTTTTTTAAACCTTGTTTTGCTGCAGGGGTTTTTTAGCGCAGACGTCGACTGTGTTATCTTATTTCACCCCTAAGCCACCCATGAGTTAGTCGGACTGCACGCACCATAAAGCAAAGATTTAACAAATTGTCAGTTGTTTTGATATTAGACTGCAGGCCTGTTGAGCAATGCAGGTTAAGTTCTGTTTATCTTTACTGCTGGGAATGGATGAGACATAAACCCTATTTGATGGCTGACTCACTGATGACACGTGCTTCCCAGCCTTCAACATGACAGCACATAAACTTGGTATGGTGCTGGAGTTTGAGGCAAACTAATTGCTAGCTGTGTTTTGAAGGAATAATCTTCTTTCCATATGCAGCACTCGTGTAATGCTTGTGTTTAAGGCCTGCTAGTCCTGCTGCACGGGCCTTATGCTTGGGTAGCTGTGAGCAGAGAATCATGTGCTCTCCAGCAACAGTTAGGAGAATGAAAAATCTTCTTCACTGCCCCCAATTAACAGTGAAGGTCGAGCGCCAGAAAGTTACGATGCGATTTAACCCCCCGCATGAGGTCAATTTGACCTGACTAGCTTCCTATTAAGCATGATAAATTTGTTATTTTTCAATCCATTAAACCTTTTCCCCATAGTCCATTTAGTCAGAACAAACCGCTGGGCCACCATAGCCTAGTTTCTGTTTACATCAAGCAAACTTCAAGTAAAAAGGGGACGACACTACGATTAGCAGAGATGACTTCAAAGTGCTCTCTGCCACAGGCTTTTGTTAATTATCAGTCACTAGTGTTGAGTGGGGATCCCTCCATCATGAAGGTCAGTAGGGTAATATCAACAGCAGCATTCAGCAACGGCAAAACTTTTGTCCAGCCAGTGGAACAGCTATCAATGAAACCTTGTTACAACCATGAGATCCATGGGACTGGACTAGAGGGATGCAAGGTTTAAGGAGGAAGTCTCTCTGACTACCCTGACCTGTCTGCGAGAGCCCTCCAGGCAGACAGAAACAGAGGCCTCCAACAGATGTTTGGGAAAACAGCCCCATTCATCATGGCACTTTTCAGGAATGTCTTTGAACTGTTTTTTAAATTAGCGGCACATTCATCTTTGACAGAACCAGAGGACATAGATAGATAGATTCAGATTACCCTAGCCCACACTTCTGTGCAGAATCTTTAGAAAATTTAGCTACATTTAAGGGTTTTCCTGTGTGAATAGTCTATTTAAAGTAACACCCAAGCATCTCAATGGGATTCAAGTCCAGACTTAGATACTGCAAAATGCTTTTTTTTTGTGAACTTGCTGGTGCATTTCCGATCACTTCATGCTGCATAATTCAACTGTGCTTGAGCTTCAGGCCATGAACTGTTGGATGGACATTCTGCTTCAGGATTTCCTAGTAAAGAGCAGAATTCATGATTTGATCAGTTGTCCAGATCTTCAAGCAGCAAAACAGCCCCAAACGATCACACTAACACCAAAATGATCAATTGTTGGTATGATGTTCTTGATGGATGGATGGATGGATGGATGGATTAAGAAGGACAGGATTTTCGTGTCTTTTAAGTCGGACTTCTTGGATGTTTCCCATCACTGCCCACTTTGTGAATCACACCCGTGAGAGAAATCTTGGGCTGGATATGTTATTGAGCAATTCTGTCTAGCATTGCCCCACATAACAATCAGCTTCAGCTACAGTTCTCACACACACACACACACACACACACACACACACACACACACACACACACACACACCCACACACACACACACACACACACACACACACACACACATTGGCATGGTGGAGTATGAACTCATGGCATGGCTGTAGGGTCTCAGTCACCCCATGTGGAA
>VUQR01005960.1:35372-50997 GCA_015108515.1 Hemichromis elongatus
CACCCCCCTCCTCCTGTACACACACACACACACACACACACACACACACTCACTCACACACACACACACACACACACACAAGTACACACACACACACACACACACACACGCACACACGGCTCACACACACACACACACACACACACACACACACACACACACACACACACACACACCTACACACACACACGCGCGCACACACACACACACACACATTGGCATGGTGGAGTATGAACTCATGGCATGGCTGTAGGGTCTCAGTCAGCCCATGTGGAACAGCTTTTTTACTCTCACTCTCCCATGCTGCTGCAGCAGTGGGTTTTAAATCACCCTAGACAAAGCTGACAAGATGACAATGACAAAAAGACATACAGAAACTGTCACCAAGCCAAAGCAACAGTTCTCCACATCAGCTCGACAAATGTATTTCCTCCTAAAATAAAACACAGAGGAACAAGCACAGAATTTATTCCTTGGACTGTCTTTTGTTAACATTCCAGTTCACTGTAATGTAAAAGTATTCATATGACTCTAACCCGGCCTGCCGGTACAGCTGAGTTTTATACCGAGCGCTCAGTAGGGAGCAGGAAGAGAGGCCCCGTGCGTCCAGAGCCTCGTCTCCTGAGCAGCACTAAGCACTCAGCAGGCTTCAAGGGCGAATGTTCATTAGGGAGCCAAGTTTTAATAAGCCTGCAGACAGACATGCTGCTAAACAGCCTCAAGTGCCAGAAGAGGTGAGTTTACTTATCGTGCTGATCCTCATGACTTCATGGCATCATGAGCAATGCATCTAAATATCTACAGGGCCCAGCGGTCAAATACTGTACACGATTGACAGTCAGGATGGAAATAAGTAAATAAGTACTTAGTGTAAGCTGATGAATTTAGACAAAAGGGTTAAGAAGTGTTTACTTTAACCTTTATTTATAAGAGGAAAATTCACTGAGTGTGCGCTATGCTTGCTTCACAGTCACACCAGCTCAAGGTCATCCAAGAGAGTTAAATCTGTTTATTTGCTTACCTCAAATTAGTCTCCAGCAGGCTGTGCAGTCTAAACCATCAATTAGATGAAACTTTCTGCCACCAGGCTATTGCTTCTCTTATCAGGAAGAAAAGGGTTTTGGAAGAACTTTTTAGACTTACTGAACGGACTGACTCATAAATATATGAATATATAAAGAATCAGTTTAGAAACAAGAAACACATTTCCTACACAAAGCTTCTCAATGGAAGTTGTGAGTTTTTTCTTTTTGCTATTTGAGTCACCTGTGCAGTTGAAAGATTAAGTGGATATTGTGACAGTACAGTGCAAAAATAGAAAAGCCACACTTATCTTATTAACGTCTGCTAAAAAAAAAATGAATATATAGATGCAAATCTGCAAATTCACCCGCCAACATATCTGAAGGTCATGATTTACGATTTAATACATGTTTTAATACATGTTCATCTTTATGAACCCCTGGAAAAGTGTAAAAGCTGGCTTTAACAGAGCCTGACTAGCTGTTTGTTTGCAGTCGTACAGTAATGCTAAGCCAAGCTAACTCTCTGCTTGCTGTTGCTTCTCTATATAGAGATAGAGGATACGTTCATTTTCGCTCGCCTGCAGGTTTAATAATAGCTCTAACTATCAGATCGAGTTTCTGAAATAAAACTAGAACCTTTTTATGCAATAAAAAATGCGGCATTACAGTAAGCTGCATGGTCACACCATTGTTTCCAATGAATGAATCTGCAACTGTATCATATCTGTCAGCCTGCTACTTGTTCATTCACAGCCTATCAAAGAATTATATCCTTAAATCCAAATTCAAAAACAGGATTTTCACAGACGGAGCTTTGGTTTATTTCCTGTGACTAATGTTAAGATGCAAGAAACCAGTAAAATATAGCACAATGAAACAAGAACACACAAGAGTATATCAAGGTTGCGCTTTATCACTCTGTCATTATGGAGCTCTCTGACTTTAAGATAACTAATGCAGTGTTGTTTCTGCACTCGCCCTGCAGTACCCAGGACTCCTTTATCCACGGATTGTTTTGGCACGGTCCGGAGACCGTGTTTATCTAAGGAAGAGCTAAGTTACTAAATGAATAAAAACAGGATGACAGCTGAGTAGAAAAATACACTGTGACACGGCAATTATGGGGAGCTGTTAACAAAAAAAAGTCATAAAACTGTCCTTCAACTGTTTCTACTTAGCTGAAGATAAGATAACCCAAGAGGAATCAATCACGGGGCTTGTATATTAAGACTTGCATGATAGATCTTGATATAAGTAAATGGTGCGTGGGATGTTTAGATGCATTTCAGATAATTTTTTTTAAAAAAGGATTAAAATCATTCACATTTTTTTGTTGTGTACCAGATTTTTATGTTTGGAAATGATGTAAGGCTCCAGAGGATTTTGGAATGGGCAAACCAGACACTGGGATGGAAGGGGGCAGTTTTTATTTGCAAACAGCTCGGTCTCTATTTGTTGTTTTATAGATCGATTGTGAACAAGTCTCCCTCATAAAATAAACGGAGGTACAAAAGACCTAGATGGCTATGATGGCTGAATTCACATAAGTTCTCCTACTGTTTCCCAACACCTTATTGTTTTTATGTCACCACTTAATAGCATGTGATGAGAAGTTTGGTAACTGTTGGCTGTGCTTCTAGACGCCCAACCAGATGTCCACCATTTAGCTTAAATAATGATTTCATGTTTGCACAAAGAGTCAGATCTTCTTATTAGATCACCGCGTCATCTCTTATGATGATGGATAGTGTCATGACGGGTCACCTTTTTTTTTATATTGGTGAGCTGATCAGAATCAGTGTGTGTGTGTGTGTGAGGCCAAACCACATCTGGAGACAACCTGGGGGCTGTTAATCACAAACCTAAACAGAAAATAGCTCAATCTCCTTGTTTGAAACACCCAGAAACATCTTTGGTTGCATAACCGCCTTTTATTGTGCCATTTTCATTCTTAGAAAAAAAAAAAAAAAAGGACAGAAAATGGGAGGTTTTCATATTTATGCTGTAATAAATACAGAGAGTCTGTGGAGTTTGACTGAAAAGTGTTACACACACCGTATTTACTTGGAAGTTTATTTCCATGCAAAACCTCCTCGGAGAAGTCTTTGGGCAAATTCTTTGTTGAGGTAATGTTTACTTTGCCACAAAAATGTTGCTGTTGCGTTCTCTAACGACCATAACAACATCACAGATGAATTCAGTGGATGGAAAATGTCTCAACCGCATTTTATGTACAATGCTGGACATCTGAAAAGTTTTCGTATGCCCTTGTGGATACGCTGGCCCATACTGTGAGCGATTTCGAAATGACGACGGCAGTTCGGCTGGTTGACTTTAAAAAATTGGGGGATTCCATCAGGTCTGTGAATTATGCGAACTAACTGGCATGAAATGTAACGTCTTAACTGCTGGTCTGACTGGTGACAGTTTAGTGGCAGAAGATATAATAAATATCCAGTATTTTGTGTATTTACTGGATTTCACAGCTTGGACAATGTCAACAGTGGGCCTTTACCCAATATATTTTTTTCCTCATTTTCCAAATACGGCAAACCATCTCTCTCGTCTGCCAGTCTAGCCAGAGGAGGATTATATGTATGCACAGTATTGTGCAAAAGTCTTGAGTCATCCCTGATTTCTTTATAGTTTGCTTCCAAGGAGCCAGATTGTGTTATTTAACTGTTACACATAACAGACAAGTTGTGAAAGAGCCAGTTTTAAATAGTATCTTTTTTTCTTTTTTTTTAACCAGCAATTTGTCACAAAAGCATATAATTTGTTTCCATTTCTTTATCTATACATCCATTTTCTTCCGCTTATCCAGGACTGGGTCGTGGGGCCAGCAGCCTAAGCACAGAAGCCCAGACCTCCCTCTTCAGCTCGTCCGGGCTAGCCGGCTAGCCGAGAGATATAATCCCTCCCAGTGTGTCCTGGGTCTGCCCCGGGGCCTCCTCACAGTGGGATATGCCTGGAACACCTCATCCAGGAGGCATCCTTGTCAGATCCCCGAACCAGCTCAACTGGCTCCTTTCGATGTGGAGAAGCAGCGGCTCTACTTTGAGCCCTTCCCAGATGGCTGAACTTCTCACTCTATCTTTAAGGGTTCTCCCTTAAAGATAGAGTGAGAGGTTCAGCCATCCACACTTCAGAGGAAGCTAATTTTGGTAGATGATGCAATACCATCTGGGAAGTGTCTGATTGGCAACTGCTTCATTTTTCAGCCTGAGAATGATCCCAATCACACTCCCAGTTTAGTAGAACCATACGTGGACAGAAAAACACACAATAACACTGCAGTAAATATTCTTATTTTATTTACCCTTTTCCTCATTCTCCCTCGCCTCACCATATTTACCTCCTGAGTTTCTTTGTCCCTTAAGCTCACCTGGCACATTATATAAGGGCTACACTCCCTTTAGCTTGCTCTTCTCACTCCTGCAGCTGAATTTAGTTTAATTAGATTGTTCTTCTGAGTTGATGACTTGAAGTCCAACCTTGTTTTCTCTTTCAGAGTTGAGCACAGAGTTGAGCAAAAGAAAGTGTTTTTTCTCAAGTTTAGTTACCTTTAATGTAAAGTGAAATAAACCCAGCTGCACTGTAAAATTATTGATGTGGTTTCCTTTCTATTTTGGCCGAACGCCAATGGTAAAAGCAACTTTGTCTGAGCTTCCAGCCTCCTAATCTGGATTGGCCTTCCCAGATCTATGACCTGAACATTAATGATCAAGATGATTAAGATGTGCAACTGTTTAACAACAAAGAGGAGCTTTGAATGTCCTCCAAGAAGCCTGAAGACCCATTTTTAAGGAGTATGACGTTCCTAAAAAAAATGACAAGAAAGCTTCAGGCTATATTACAAAATAATCAAACCAAATATTGACTTTCAAGTTCTTTAAATTTGTAAAATTTCAGCTTTTGCTTTATATGCAGTATGTTAGCAAATGTTTCCAAAAAATGCTGCACATCTTTCCCATCTTCCTAGTGAAATATAAAGAAATGTGTTTTTCTTTTGACTATTACTGTGCAGGCTTTTCACAACACTGACCTCTTTCGGAATATTTTTCTGTTTTTACAAACAGTCGAACCTCATCTGTGAGAAATTGCTATAAACCTATGTGTATAACTTGTCTAGCTTACAGAGTAAAAAAAAAAAACCTAAAACATGTTCTAGAGAACATTCAGAAAAGGGAAAAACATTATTTTAACTCGCACGTTTAAAAGATATAGTTGAACGTCCTCATAATGTAATTAAAATAGACGTGTGGTGAGCCTCAGTGGCAATCACTCTCTAACCTTGAATACACAGATACGCAGAGAGTGTCTTGCGTAGTTCATACCCAGAGCAAAACATACACTCAGTGACATGTCCGTGGCCTCCCTAATGTCCACACCTATTTCTGGATGCCCCATAGTGTCCAGGATGGTGTTCTCATCATCCCATTGGGCGATGACAACTGTAACGAGGAAGTGAGCCCTGCAACGACCAACCACAGTGCTATCACAGAAAGGAGCCTGAATACATTACATCATATCCTGATAAGGCTGTCTTGCACATGAAAAGTACAGTGCCCTGCCACAGACACCCTGGGCGTACACCACCTCTCGGCCTGTGACAGCTGGGAGAGGCTCCAACCCTGCTGTTACCCTGAACTGCATAAGCAGTCAAAAAAAATGGATAGATGGAAAAGTGTACATTATTCAGAAAGATTACAATCATTAGACTTCTATATGTAGCACTGACAGTCGAGAAGAGCCATGTTAACAGCTGAAATGCAGTCATGGTGGAGAACATGAAGCCTCTTTTTCACAGGGTTTAGGAAGCAGCCTGCCATTATCTAAATGGCTGTACATGTTAGGGAAGTAGCAGCTGATAGGATGCCGTCAATCTTTCTGTCAGTCCGGGCCTCACCCTGTTCCTCTCTGTTTTCATGGTGGTCCCAACTGTGTCGACCATCTCTTGTCGGTATGACTTGGCAGAGATCACCGCAGCAGGCAGGAACACACTTCCCCTCAATCAGCAGTTTCCAGCAGGTGTGCTGTACATCTCCTTTTCTTTCATCTGCAGCAGTATGCAGAGTGCCATTCAGTCCCGGCCAAGGCCCTCCCAAACTGGCATCCCTAAGCTCAGCTAGATGTTTGCACAAAAAAAAAAAAATGCTTTGGCCTGTTTTTGACATCTTGTTTTTGATGCTCCTGTCAAACTCTTTTCATTTTCTTCTGTCCTCTCAACAATTTCAATTTCACAGCACAGAGGAGAAAGTGATATCTGGCTCCTGCTGTAAACACACTGTGAGCTGGATGCTGCTGATATGTACACAAAAAATATGGCACATGTGCTGGCCAGATGTGGTTACTATTGTTGTATTTGCTTTGCTGTGGTCAGTGGAATCCATTTAAAGCCTATTTTTTTTCTTACCGGAGAAAGTATGAATGTATTTATTACCCCCATGAGTAAGAAAACCTTACCTCCGAGGATGACTAAAAGCTGTCAGAGTTCCACATTGTAGTGATTTGGCCCAAGCCACAGACCAGCAGTGTAGTACTTTTACAAATAAGGAGCTCTAGGTTGTGCAGGGGAACTGTGGGTAAACCGTACGCAGGAACGCTTTTTATTCGAATTAAATAAGGAAATGAAGCACTAAATCTACTTTTAAAAGGCTCCTGTATTGTCATCTGGAAGCGAATTGCCAAATAAGCTAAGTTTGTCATAGTGCACAGAGTCGAGGACAGTACAAGATATGTTGACTGTGCTGAGCATACTGCGCTTCCTAGGTGAATAATTACAGTACTTGGGATCAGCCCAGTGGCCTGGAGCACTCTACTGACGTGGAGTGTATGTGGTTGGAAAGAAGACTAATGCCAGGCTTATTACTGGTCATTTTCAACTAGACTTTAATATTTCTATTTGCATAACTGTGGGAATCAGAATTCATGACGGATAGTTTTATCCTGACCTTGTGGCACAAAAACCAGAGTTATGCAGCTTTTTATTCACGCCGGAAGAATGTGTTGTAAACAGTCCTGTTCTTCTTCATGGTTCAGAAACTGTATGAAGCATTTTACATGTGTGCAGTAAAAGGGACAATTTGATATGGGGAACTTTATGAGGACACGGACAGAAATACTAAAAGAGCTGAGAATCAGACTAGTTGCTCTAAAGCTGTATCTGAAGTCAACATTTTCAGATTTTGCTTTTTCTTAGTTGAGCTGGTTAGCGCATCAGTGTTTGAAGTATAAAGTGTTGTACAAAAGTTTTGAGCCTAAACATAACACATAACATTCAAGCATAAATAAGGCACCTAACTCAGGGGGTGAGTCAATGTTGTGTCTACACAGTGCAGACAACTTAGCAAAGAACCGATTTTAAATTGTATCTGTAGGCACTTACTAGCCCACTGCTGCAAAACACATCATTTGTCCCCATTCCAACAACCTGATTCCCAAAGGGCCAATAGCTATAAAACTTGGCATATCTAAGCATGGTGTGCAGTGTGTTATTGAAGTAATATAACGGGGCGACCGTGGTTCAGGGGGCCTGGAAGCTCATCCTGTAACCGGAAGGTTGCTGGTTCGATCCCCTGCTCTGTCTGTCTTGGTCGTTGTATCCTTGGGCAAGACATGTCAGTCTGCCCCTAGGAAGCTGTGGCTACAGCTGTAGCTTGCCTCCACCAGTGTGTGAGAATTGTAAAGCACTATATAAATGCAATCCATTACTATTATTAGTGTTTCTAAAGCATAATCAGAAATGGTCTTGGTTGAAGGGTGGCTATCAAGAAGCCATTCCTAAGGAGGGGAAATGGGGAGAAAAATTAGAACTGGATTGAAAATCTGTGGTAAAATCAAAGTAATAAATCCAATAACTGAAGTTTCTGGTTCAAAGCATCACCAGTTCGTCTAAGAGATCAGGAGAGAGGGACAACAGTGAGTTTCAACAGTTATCTTTAAAATACCGTAAGGGGGCCTTGTCATGCTTTGGGCTGCATTTGGGATCTTCTCAGAATAATAGAATTATGAAAACAGAAAAGTGCTAGTGAGATATTGATCCACCGTGCAGTACTATCTGGAAAGCATCCCAAACACCCAACATCATCTTGACAGACAACAGAACAAAAGGCAGCCAACATCCAAAGTAGAGCTTTGAACATCCTTCAAAAAAGCCTGGAGAACTTTTCCCTAAGAATACTTAGAGAAATGACAAGAGAGCTGCCAATGAGAGTTCAAGCTCAAGACTTTTGTGCTATAGTATTACACTACTAAAAATATTATCATAAATTTTTGCTATCATAAATCCCTTGAAAATAGATTTTTTTTTGACCTAGTGGTAACATTAGATATCTGTAATAAATCTGTGGCAAATTCAGCAGTTAAAAAGAAATAAAACATCACTAAGTTGGAGAAACCACTAATGTCTAAATGTACAGAGTAATGCTGAGATATGTCAGAGTTTGCTGATGGGGATGCAGGACAAGTCTCAATCAGGAATCAGCTACTCTGCGATAGATATCTGTCCTGCTGACATGAATCCAACAGACACCAAAGAAAAGCCCAGTTTTATGGGGAAGAGTTGAGGAATTTCCAAAGTCACTAGGAGACTAATTGAACAAAACTGTCAACATGTTTCAGTCTAGATTAAAATGTTCAGGTGACAGACTCAACTAGGCCGCGACACATGCTGTTAACACAGCTAAGCTGCAATTCAGGCCTGAGAATTAACCCAAATTCACAGCCTATTCACATACCTATAGTACTCAGTTTGTGGTAACTAGTGTCCTTCATGTAAATATGAAAAATTGTGTATGTCTCTGTTCTGTGTCTTGTGTACTGTTTGTTTGTATATGTGTCTTTCTTGCTGCTGTTACACCCAAATTTCCCCTTGTGGGACAATTAAAGGATTATTCTATTCTATTCTATATGCCATAGTGACAACTGTGCTAACAATAAGGGCGGAGCAGCATGGGGTATTTCTCAGACAGTTAGACAATCAACATTAAAGTCCCTGTTATTACAAAAGAAATATAACTACTAAAATGTTTCCCAACATATCAAATACAGTACAGCTGCACATCCCAGCAGGACAGCTAACCCCATGAATCAATAGGCACATTCCAGCATCATATATAATATAGACAGCCATCAGCTTGGGGGCACTTAATCTCCACGCTAGCAGTTTTTCAAAACGCGTGCTTCTGCTTGTCTCTGACCTCAGCTGTACGCATGGACGTTTATATCACTTTCAAAACAAAGCACATGTTGGCGGTCCTGTTCCTGACAGAGGAATGTATTCAAACGAGGCCCTTTCTTCTTTGTCAGGCCGCTTTTACATACTGTTCCAGGTAGACTTGCAGTCATCTCAACCTAAGTGTTGAGAGCCAGGTCTCATCACTTAAATAACAGGAGAATTGATAGGAGCACCAGAGAATCTGTGAAATATCAAGAGATCACGGGGAAAAAAATCTCTTTAATCAGCAGCAACATCCCATCCATACATTCCTGTGCCGCGCTCAGCTGCCAGACCATTGTCATCACTGTGATGTGCATTTCTTACAGCTGTTTTCTCCATAATCTTCAACAACGTCAATAGCAGAACCACACTTCTAAGATGCTGATAGGCCAACATCGGAAGGCACAGCTGAGGCAGAAATTCCCCCAAACAGCCAAAACGGTCAAAGTCGCGTTTGTGGTAAGCCATTGTGGAAGAAGGGAGGGGCCTCTTCTTTCATACTCTGCTTCTTCTAGAGGACCAGCATGTGTGCATATGAAGAGACCTGATGTTTGTGAGGGTTTGGACCCATTTGCATGTAACATGAAATCACTAGATTGTGTACAGTAACGGGTGAACTTCCTGGAGAGAACTGAAGTCCCGGCCTGCTGCTGTCCTTCAACAACCCTGATTAAGATTGGAGTCTAAATTGGCCCAATCATCGCAGATGATGAATATCTGCAGCCAATCCAGTTGGCAGTTAATCAGCACTGTCCAATCAGGTAATGAGGACCTGCATGTTAGAATGGGAAGCAGACAACCCCCACGGCTGTTTAGCAGGGAAGCAAGCGCGCAGTCATGTTCTAAAGATGCATAAGGCGTGCCACATTTGTGTTGTCTCCTTTGTGTGGATCCCTGTCTGCGGACAATTATCTTTGATCAGAGAAATCGACGGACATCTCCTTAGAGGCAGGGGGTGTCTGAAGTGGGAAATGAGGCACTGGATTTTCAAACAAGTAAATTCTTTGGTCGAAGAGAACCACCCATAAATTGACTGCGCCCCCCCCTCCTCTCCCCTCCTCTCCCCTCCTCCTCCTCCTCCTCCTCCAGGATCTTGGCAAACCCTAAGCCTCCAAACCAAGCTACAGTTGGGTCTGGAGTTGTTTATGGAATAGTGCATGGAAAATTTGTCTTAGAAACATATTTTTTTCTAGGTAATTTTTATCATCAGATTTAAATTTATTTAAAAAAACACACACACACACACACACACACACAAAAAACAACACTGTACTGTTGCCGAGCGATCTCCCACAGGTTCTGTGACGAAAGAAGGCCTTTCCAACGTGGTACATTACTCTTAGTTAGATGCCAGAGGACGACTTTCTGATTTGTGGTCCCTTTTTAGCGAGCATTCCTGGGGGAAATTTGAGAGAGACCATTATGCAAATCCACAGGTGCATGCCAAGACCAAATAACTGGACTTCTGCCTCCAAGTACTTCAAGATGCCTTCTCCCGGCTCCTGATAGTGTTCAGACCACAGCACGAGGACTCGCGCCAGGAATATGTGGGTATAGTGCTGATGGCCACGGGACCTGCATAGCCACAGCCATTAAAGATGTTTTCTTAGTTGAGGGCTTATCAGACATTGACTGAGAAAGCAAACAGTTGGGCAAGAGTATACTTCTATCACATCCTGTGTTGATGTGGCTGCCTACATGATGGAAGCCACTGTTTTCCAATTTTGCTTTCAGCAGTTAGGAATCATCATACAAATTTTCATTTCCATCCGCAGGTTTAAATTAACTTTATTTTGTATGTGCGAGCATGAGGAGGATAACGAGAAATGCTCGTAAATGGAGGGATTCCCCGTGTTGAAGACTTAAAAGTACAGATGTAAGCTGAAGGCAGGAAAGCTCCCTCATCACTGCAGCCAACCTGTCTGTAGGGATTACAGAAGATGCAGCGTGCATCCGTCACTCACGGTGAGCTCACGTCACATGTAGACCCAGTGCCCTCTTGTGTTTAAAACATGCATTTATCTGGCCAAGAGAGTCCTATTCTCAAGCGCTCCATCTATTCCAGCGTCCTAAATGAACTTCACTTTAGTTTACAGGGTGTTTTAGGGTCAGATCAAGGTCAATTTTCAAACCGGCACATGTGAGCACCAAACCACACACTGGGTCTTTGGGTGGAAATAAGGGTGTGTAATAACACGTCTTCACTTAAGATAAATACGATACACAGAGGTCGAAATAAGATGACAAGAATTTATTCCATCACTTTTATTCCCATAAACAAATAGCTCCATCCAGAGAATCTCAAACATTCATCAGCAGAGGCTCGCCATTAAAAATACAAAGCAAACAAAAACAAAACAAAGACGCAAAAGTAAAGAATTCCCCCACCCGGACCCCACCCTAGCTTCAACTTCATAGGCAAACATTTCACAACATCTACATCGCTAGAAATCACACTCGGGCCATCTAAGTCAAAAAGCATCTAAACATAAAACGGTAGTAAATGGTCTTGAAAAGCAAAACATTAAACAACATAAAATTAGAGGACAGAACTCAGTTATACTTGTTTACAGTAATCTAGTCGTACAAGTACCGCTTACGCTAGCTTTGTGCTGGATAAATATGATGTCAGCTTTTGGTACTGGTTCTGAAGGTCAGGACAACATTGCACAACCCAAACAAACACGAACGCCTAAACCCTCTTACAAAGCTCTTTAACACTGTAAGATCAGCTAAAGCTCTGACATTCGATTGGCACTGAGGAGCCAATGCTAATAAATCCAACAACTACTGTCAAAATGGGATTTCTTTGCCATTAAGTTCAATCTCTTGAGTCAAATTTGACTGCTTACGGGGTGAGACAAATCAAAATACTACTGAGAAGAATCATTACTATTAACATTTTCATTTTGCTATGAGTAAACATCACTTCTCCTAAATGCTCTACAAGCTGTCAGCAGACTTATCCAAATTGGCCAATGACCATGTAAACTCTGCAACACAAAAGGAAGTGCTAATAAATAAGAAAAAAACTTCATAAAACAAAACAAACAAACAAGGAAACACTTCTGTTGGCTCAGGATAGACAAAACTAACAGCAATAAAAATAAATAATTTTATAACATAACAGAGAAACAGGGCTTATTGTTCAAAGATGATTTGCTCAGCTTACAGGAGGATGTTGGAGAATATGGCTAAAGGTTGTACAGTCAGGGCTGGAAGGAGGCAACTATGAACAAACCGTATGCACATGTTTGCCATGCATGTGCATGAAAACATACACACCTGTGTCAGAGGATGCATAGGTGGCAAAGGAGATTCTGAGGTAAACCCATGAAAGGCTGTGAATGAGTCAGTCAAAAGCATTGTGTATTTGTTATACAAGGGCTCACCCCTCCCAACACCCAAACAGCACTCACATCCACAGCAGCCTCTGCATGTCATAGGAGAAAAACCATAATATGACTATTACCTACTATTGTTGAGTATGTTTCTCTCACCTACGCACCTCTCGGGATACAATCAGAGGCAGAGGGCATGAATAAGGCAGGTTTATAAAACAAAACAACAAAAAAAAACCAAAGATATTAAGGGTCCAGACAAAAACTTTACTTTCAAGACGCAATAAGTTAAAATGTTATATAGAAACAATATCACTTGGCTCCTTTTAAAACCCACTTCTGCTCATAAAGAAAAACAAAAAAACAACTTGTAGAAATTATATTAAATCTCAACCCATTAAACGTGCAACAGTAAAGTAAATCCCTTCTCCTTAAATATTAAATCAAAAAGTAACAACAGGAAAACATTTGTGTAAGCGCTAGTATGTACAAATTAAAGAGTGATATTAGAATATTTACATACACGCATCAGTCCCTGATCGATTAAGGCCAAAGTGCTGTAGATGCACGTGTCACCCACGTCACGTGTAGGCTGCTGTTGCACTTAAGTGTTCCTCAGTTTGCAAAATGCCAAAGAAGCAGTTATACAGTTATACTCAAGGCCTTTGCTCTAGTATTATTCGTCTCCTTTAAAACATATAAAACTAAGCAAACTTTAGCATCGGGAAATAAAAATGGTCCAAATACCCTTTTTCAGCAGTTGGAATTTCGTTAATTTTTTTTTTCTTTATACAAAAGTGGAATATTTTATATACAGCAGCACTAGAGTTCATACGAGATTCGCCACAGACTCCCGGGACTTCCTGAAACGCTCGCTCATCTTGAGAGAGGGGATTTATTAGAGGGGGTGAGAGTGCCAAGACTTCCACCTGCTAAATGTGAACGAACGCAGGAAACCAGGGCAGTGGAGCAGTGCTGGTCTCTTGTATGTGTGAAACCACAGTGCCAGTTGATGGAAGAGTCAGAGCATGCCAAAACCCTCGCTGCCCTCGCTGATGGCCAGCTTCAGCATCTTGTGCAGCTCCTCGTAGGAGTCGTAGGTAGGGAGGCACAGCTGGTTAAAACTAGACAGACACAGAGAGTCAGCATGCGGTTCAATGATTTGCCGATTTGAAAAGGAAAACAAGTTGATATTACATTATTTCTTACATATGAAAAAAAAAAATCTAATTAAAAGACCAAAAACGGAAATGATTTTAAGCATTTCGAGACGTGATATAGCAAAACACACCATCACAGAGCCCTATTGTTTCCAGCAACCATTAAAAACATATCAGTGAGCTAGGGTGTTGCAGTGGGGGATTTTTCTTCCCCGCCCTCTCACACACTAGTTTATTTTGACTCAGTCCCATGTATGCCATCCTGCTGCTGCCATAAAAAACTAATTAGTATGTATAAATAAGCCACTGAACCTATTCCACAGAAATGTGCTATTTTCTCCTGTTTGAATAACATTTTTTTTTTGTACAATTAAAATTATTTACTGTACGTGTGATCTGGTCTTAAAGATTGATATCATCAGCGAAAAGAGTTTGTTGGTTTTAGACATGATGTAGGATTTGTCAGCAGTCAGAAAAACAGAGTAGCACTGTTCAGGCCTTTTTTTTTTTCCTGAGTACATGTGCCTTTACTCACCAGGTGTGTGCAGTGGGCAAAGTGCTATGTGTGGGGGCAGCGATGATCTGGAATGAGGGGCAAAGAGTGTTGAACCCGCCGTGGGGAAGCTGAGAGGATCCGGTGGTGAACTGCAGGAGACGTGCCAGTTCTTCCTGCGTGAAGCTAGACACCACCGCCCAGAACCACTTCATCACCTGAGAAAAGGAAAAAAGAAAAGCAAACAAGATCAGACGTTTCCACGAGCTGCTAGGGAAGAAGGCGAGATGAGAAAAGCTTCCGTGACGCACCTTCTCTCTGAAGTGCCACGATCCGCCAACAATCACAGCGTGGGCCTTGAAGTCCTGCACGTTTATGTCACCAGTGCCACACATCAGCAGCTAGAAGCGCAACCCGCCCCCACCCAAAAAAACCCCCGTAAGTATGCGGTGTTTATTAAAATGTCAGCAGGACTCAATTACAAAACATCGCACATACCTCCAACTCGTTCTCATCAAATATGGCTAGCAGGTTTTCTGGAACCAGTTCATTCAAACCTGCAATTGATCAGGAAAAATGCACCAATTACGTACACATTACCAGAGATCTCAAACGAGAGGAACTGGCAAGAAAAATACAAATACAAAAACACAGCTGTGTGCTAGCGTCCCTTTCCTTACCTTTGAGGAAATGTTCCACCTCATCTCTTACCTGACTGGCCAGTCTGTACTGGGCCAGCAGGTTGAGATAATGCATCTTGTTTTCATTGGTCACAGCAATTTGAGCTCCGCCAGATAGAAGCTCCACCACCTGCAAGAAAGGACGACGGGGTGAAAATGAAAACTGGCAAGTAACAGAGAGAACCAGAGGAAAGAATGAGTACAAATAAGACCAGAAAACCTTCTTGAAAGTGTCGCATTACTTCTCAGCTAATTTTTAAATATTTGGGTAATTAATTTTAATGTTAAAAGAAACAATTTGCTGAAGTAATGTCGTTATTTCATTCAAAATCTGCAAAATCTCCAGATTTACGCAGCCAGCTATTGGGCGATATTTTACAAGGGAACAACAAAGTTTACAAATGATGCCAAACTCTACTTGTCCATCCTTTTATATAAACTCACCACTCCTCCTCTTTTAAGAAAAATTGAGGCTCTTACCAAACAAGCAATATGGTTTCTTTTGTTTGGTTTACTGCTTCGATCTCCTGGGATCAGTGCTAAAAACAAAAAAAAAAGAAAAAAAAGAAAGAAAAAAAAAAAGGGGGGGGGGTTCCTTTCCAAAGTGTTGCCTCACCTTCTCCAGCTGTCCCGACTTGCTATACTTCTCCTCGGCAAACACCAGGTCCATTTCACTCACGTCATTGTTTAGGATGAAGCACACTT
>VUQR01005960.1:51167-62289 GCA_015108515.1 Hemichromis elongatus
GGTCTACAGCCAATCAGGAAGCAGAACACAATGCGCTGTAAAAAATAAATAAATAAAAAAAAAAAAAAAAAAAAAAAAAAAAAAAAAAAAAAAAAAAAAAAAAAAAAAAAAGGGGGGGGGGGGGGGTTCCTTTCCAAAGTGTTGCCTCACCTTCTCCAGCTGTCCCGACTTGCTATACTTCTCCTCGGCAAACACCAGGTCCATTTCACTCACGTCATTGTTTAGGATGAAGCACACTTTAGTTTTGTAGAACTCCTGGTCATCTGTCTCAAAGTACTACATGTGGAAAATCAAACGAAAAACACGGGAAAAATTACGTTTTTAAATAAACACGGTACTTCATCTTCTAGCAGGGAAGGATAAAAAGATGACTGGGTGGATTGGAGTGCTCAACTTTGAAAGCTAAGTAATTAGGATAAACAGCCAAACACATTGGGTAGTTTTCTGTTAAAAAAGAAATTAGGTTTCTTGGCTTCGTGAGGAATGTTTAAGTGATGAGATAGAACAGCTGAAGCTAGAGGATAAACAATAGAGACGTGACCTTCCAACTTCCGAGCAAAGTGTCTCTTTAATTGGAATGCACTGCGTTCCATACCTTATAGTTCATTCTCAGGCCAATGATTTGGGCCAAGAAGGAACGTGTAAAGCGAGCTCGAACCAGCTGTTTGTAGGCTCCACCCAGAGCAGACTCATACAGACACTTCCCTACAACGCGACCCGCAAACTCGTACATCTTTAGGCGCAGGTGGGGTGGCCTCTCGGGATTTGGGTGTACCTGGAAAATGAAGGCGAGTACTCTCTGAGTTTCAAAACTGGGTGTTGATGGTGTATACAGAATATACAAACGGCTAAAGAGGAACTCACAAGGCCCTGGTTGTTGTCACTGAAGCGGGTGAACAATTGATTCGAGGTGTCAAAGAGGGTCTTACAAATCAGTTCAAACCACTCCCTGCGTGGACCGCCCCAGTCTAGAGCTGCAGAGGAAAGATTTTAAAGTTTGTCACCTTAAAACTTTTTTTGATTTTAAGTGAAGTGCTTGAGGCAAAATGTCAGTACTCCATTAGGCCTCGTGTTGATCGTGCGCTTACCTTCCTCGTCCTGAAACACGACCTCAAAGTTTTTACTCCAGTCAGACACTGAGAAGTTCCTTGTGGCCTTCAATGACTGAACAAAGAACAAAGACAAACAGTCCATATGATCATAATGGCCATGTCACCGTTATGATTACACCTGTTGTCATAATCCATAGCTTATATGCTTATATGCTTATATATATATATATTATATATATATATATATATATATAAAAACATGAAACTGCAATCTTGGAGGACTGATGTACATGCGTGTGTCTCTCTAGCTCATACTCAGATGGTGAAATCATGCCTCAGATTAACACGCGCCATTTGGTTAATGCAAAGTCCTGTAACTCCTGCCAAGTTCCACTCTTATACAGGAATATATCAGACATGCGTACTATGCAAACAGAGACAAAAGGGAGCACTCTTTCGCCGTGTTTGGCATCGCAGAAAAAACATTTTGAAAAAAAATGTCAGAGTGACTTGTGACCATTTAAAAAGGCTTTCCTCTAAACCTAAAGCTTTTTTTCACTGATTTTATTTTATTTTTAAATCAGAAAACATTGGTAATAAATGCTTTGAATAATAAACCTCAGATTTTAATGCTTAAAGTTATTCTGGAGCACTGACAAATTATGTCTATTCTTCTGCTTTTCCACTAGAAACAATAACATACGCTGACAGACTTACTGAATCCAGAACGGCGTGTCGGCTGACTTTTAGGCAGGTCTTGGTGCGAGGTCTCTTGGAATGGATGTGCCTGAGTTCACGTTGAAAAAAATTCACCTTGTCTTGGAACGTTTCAGAGCCGCCTAAAAACAACATTATTTAATTACTACTGCAGTTTTCCAAAGAGACGTTATCAGCCAAGTCCAAATCGTGCAAAAGTAACTGCGCTCGACTTAAACAAACCAATATTCTTGTGTAGGAAGCGAATGAAGGTGGCAGCCATGATGTTCCTATCTTTGCAGCTGAGCTCCACAGGAGGCTGTATCCCATCATCCACTACTAGAGTTAGGTACTTGTGAACTGGATCAGGACCATAATAGGTAAACTAAAGAAAACAATTCCATTAAACATCAATCGCCTATAAAACAAGGTGATTAAAATAAAGAAATAATGAATCTCCAGGATTGTCCAACATTAGTTCCGCTTACCTTTGTTCCTGGACACACTCGAAAGGTGAAAAGGCGCCATGGAATAATTTTCAGGTAGAATTCCTTCACGGATAATTGCTGTTTGAAAAGACTCAGGTTTAATGCCGTCACATTTTAATAAAATCTCTGAATTTATAAAAAAGAAGTAAGTAAACAGGAACAACTGAAGTGTTTTAATTATTATTTAATTTAGTTAAAGTATTAAAACTTTAGTGTAAATGGGTTTGTGTGTGCATGTGGGCACTGATCTATGATGCACATGGAAATTTCATTGTGCTGTAGTTTTTTTTTTACTATACTGTACAATGACAATAAAGGTGATTCTGGTTCCAATACTCAACCATTACATGGCCACTGGTTACTTACCTTTGGCGATATGTAACAATAGACCTTTTTTGGTTTCTTGACCTTCTCAGGTTGTCCCTCCACAGGAGAGTCATGTTCATCCTCCTCTTCTCCCATGGAGGGCCTCCTCTGAGGAGCCAACAAAGAGGAGGCTGGTAACTGCCACGATGAACTGCTGTAGTTCCCACTACTGTAAAGGTATGCCTCAAAGTAGATGCTTATGCCAGGAGTGGATACATTCTTCTCCACGCAGGCCTTTTCATTCTCTGCAACATGCAATGACAAGAGGAGCGCTATGAAAACAGTAGCTAACTGTGCTGAAAAGCTAAAAACACCACTGCATGTACAAGCTGCTCACCATTGAGAACAATTATGTCAAATTCCCCGTTGCTGAGCGGCTGATCCTTGTAGGAGATCCGAGCCCTGAAACAGCCAGTCTTCTTCAGGGTCAGTCTCAACAGAACCTGGCACTGCTGCTTGTTGACTGAAACCGATTTGCTGTAAAGGCCCTCCAGACTGTCGTCATCAGCTGTGCCGAGCTTAAAAAGCAAAAAGACTAAAAATGAATCCAAGCTTAGCTTTGAAACTAGCGGTGGTGCAATTGTGCAACTTAAGAATAAAAACTAATCCTAGGTTTTACAGTCGTCATAATCAAGAACATAACCTCAGTTTAATGGGTAAAAGAAAAGAGGTTTGACTCGCTTACAGAGTGGACATGGACAGTGTAGTTTGCTTCATCTGTCAGAGATGTGGAGTTACTAGTAGGATTTCCATACTCGTCTCTGGGCTCGATTTGTAAAGTGTGTCGCTGGCCATTTGTTAGCACCAGGGTGGAAAAATGGTAGGCTATCTTGGTTTTGGATGGAACAACTGTACCTGAAGTGAACAACAGAACAGAAATATAATCATCCACAATAAAGCTTTTGTTTTGACATGTGAACTGCATGAAAACATTTTACGCATCTACCTGGCTGGAATATCTTGTAATATGGGCTGTAGGCCACATTCAGTCCACCCAGCTTGACCGCAACCTCATAACGTCCAGCCTTGCGCACTGTAAAAGCCACTTTGACTACATTGGACTCTGGTTGTTGCAGGACTTCCTGTGTGACAGGGATGTCCAGGGCCAGTTCAATGTGGGTAATGTTGACCCTCAGCCCCACAGGTCGATGTGCTGGGAAAGGCTGACCATTCTTATAAAATAGCTGAAAAGACAAATACAAAAAAAAAGTGTCATTTAATACTAAAAAAATAGATTTTTATTATCATTTCTTTTTCTTTTCTTAACATTTATATTCACAGACATTTGGAATCTATTGTCACCTGGACTCTGAAACTCATAGTCTGTCCCACTTCCTGTGGTTCCTTCCAGTCCCATGACACTTTGCAGGAACGTGGGTCCAGGTAGTTTCCCCGGACATAGTCGTAGATGCTACGATCACCGCGTCGCCCTGGATCCTCATTCTGTAGGAAGCTGACCACCCTTGCCGCAAGCTCACAGAGGAACTTGATGGTAAAGACAAACGCTATGATGGAAACAGTAATTCCACCTGCCACAAGAAGGAAAGAAGCACCAGAGTTGGAACTCATGTTTGCAATCAACATGTTATTCTGCCCTTAAAAAAAACAAAAAACAAACAGTTATTTTAATAATGAAAAGTTTAAGCAACATTTCTTTACGAACTATGTAAAAAAATAAAAAAACAAAACAGTTGCACCAACTAAAGCCAGAGTGTGAGCAGGAATAAAAATCAGTCACATATAAGTAAAAACCAAGTCTCAGCCCAACCTCTTATACTACTAGATAATGTTGTACTCACCAATCACGTAAAACATGAGGTCCCTTATCAAGAAGCACAGTGCCACACTACAGCCAAATATGAGAGCTCCCGCTGAGAAGACAGTAACACAATGCACTATTGATTACTTCAATTGTAGAAACCACTCACTTCCTCTTCCTTGTCTGCAGAGTCAGTGTCAATACTTGCACTTTCCTTTGTCTAGAGCACATAGTTTTCTTATTATGTACATTTGGGAAGGTCTTCCATACCACTACATTTATTTTTAAATCAAATGCAAAGGGTGTGACAAAAATGTCCAGCTTTGTCCTTTAGTACGAGAAACCACACCCTGATGAACAGCAGGAAAACTAGTAAGGTGAAGGCAACATTCATGTGTTTTATTTGACAGAGATTTTTTCCCAGTAGGTGTAAAGAGACTGTTTTCACACTAGGAAACGGACAGAAATTTTTTTTTTGTTGTATTGTGCATAGAGATGAAGTAAGACATAACGTCTCCATTAGAGAATTTGAGCTACATTCAAATGACCTTTGAGTAACATGTGTGAAAACCCTTGAAACCAGTACTTCGGTTTATATCATGTATCTGAATGCCTGTTGATACGTTGCAGCTGGGGAAAGCAACCACAACTAAAGTTCTTTAAATGCAACAACAACAACAAAACGTGATCAGGGTCTCACCAAATGACCACTTCTCATTCAGACGTCTCTCAGCGAGGCTGTGCACCAGCCGGATCTCGTAGTCCTGGTCACGACTCCCCCTGGAGGTCTGGAGGATCTTAATGCCTGTAGACAACTTTATGTAGTCCTCGTAGTAGTAGCCCCAGGCAGCTAAAGAAAGCTGCAGCTGACTGTCAAACTGAGAGAGATCATCCAAATTCATACAACCCAAGGTCTTCAGTCTGTAGCGTAAAACAAAAAGTGAAAGTATGTCAAGCAGGTAATAGAAATGAATCGTAGCATTAAGCAGCTGCCTTTCTTTTAGGCTTTGGGAATGAAACCTTGCATTAAGGTCTGTTAAACAAGAATGCAGCTCCAACCACACACACAACAACCTGCCCTGCATGCTTAACAAAATCTGGTTTAAGTACAAATCAGGATAGGAGCCTAAATCTTATCTCCTAAGCTACTGCATTGCAAAGGTTACATGGCATGACATGTCCCAACAAGCCTTTTTTTTAAAAAAATAAATAAAGCAAAATGAAGAAGAAAAAAAAATTAAATTCCTGTGGTGTACTATGAAGGAGGAAAATACTGGATGAGCCCAGGCAGACACAGCAAAAGATTATTAGAATTATAATAACTCTACTGTCCAGATTATTGGAAAATCATCTTTGGTTCACCAAGTCACAAATCAATAATGCATAAATAAACATAAAGATAACTATCATGGCACATTAATAGATATACAAACAGAAAACTTCAGAAAAACATCACAGCATCACTAATTGCATGTGGCACAAATGATCCCTCATACACCTTTTTACTAGCTAGAGGCATCCTATAAAACCGTCCTGACGACATTAGCTCAAAATCAGATCAGCAACAATGCACTAGATAAATAGAGTCTATTAATAAATACAAAGGAGACCTTTAATCATCTAAAATAAATGTTCACATTATCTCTGTGTCAGCTGACACTGAGATCATGCAGCTACTATGCTTTCATAGCATGATCTTTATGGGCAAAAACAAAATAGTATAAAATATTATCTAAAGAAATCAAATCAACTGCAAGACTGCCTTTCCTATCCTTTGTTAGTCAATATGCATGACGCTGTCCCAAGTTTAATATATACATAGTGACAATAATTGTACAACTAAAACTAAAGGCAACTTTAACTCCCCACTTATACTATATTTTTGTCCAGTAAATGTGTAATAATTAACTCCTGCTTTTCCAGTTCTTCACTGAATCAAAAGCACAGGAAAAAATGATGTAAGCAATGGAGGCTTACATAAAAGTCAACAGCAGCGGAGGCAGCTATAGAGTTGCAGCCGTGACCTTCAGAAAGTATCCCATTAACACTGACACTGTATCCCATTAAAGATGTCAGGAATCTTCCTAACAAACATGATTTTCCGTGTTTCCCAAACAATGCTGACCTTTAGAAACATAACAGTTTACACAGAAAAAGAAGCAGGACACACTTGTCACCGTTTTGACAGCGCAATAACCAATACTAATCATAGCTGGTTCTGTTTGGATGGGAATAAAGCACCCAACACATATACAGAAACATCTGCATTACTGCAGGGTCTCACAAATGCAGTCTCTAAAGAATGCTTGTTACTGCAGTGACCCTCCGAAACACTGCAGCCTACACAGCCCAGTGTCAGCAGACTCAGCTAACCGTGAATGGAGAGGGTGCCCCCAAGTGGACACACCAAATCGAGCATGTGTTCACCAACATGAATCATTTCCATAACAACTTAACCAAACATTAAAAAATTAAATAAAATTTTAGAATCTGCCTGGAATAATTTATATTTTTGACATGCCAAGAAGTAAATGATTACATCAAAGGGTTGCTGCTCATACCAGATTAGGAGAAATGTTCAAGTTAAGACCTTTCTTTGCTTACGTATGGTAATAGTGCTCCAGGTTCTGGGAACAAAGCCACTCCTGGAAGGCAAAGTCTCGGAGCAGCTGGATGTGAGCCTCTGCAATCTCCCTCCAGCGCTGCTGTTCCTTCACCACCTCTTCCAAACGACTAAGAACACTCAGACTCAGTTCCTCAAGTGTGTGTACATCTGGATGGCACATGAACAGCATACAAAATTCTACAATACTTATACTTGCCAGTAAATCCACATCAGTAAAATGACTCGAAAGGTCTAGATCCTCATTAAAACCTACTATAATGAAAGTGTAAGCCCGTGCTGATTGTATGTGCATGCCACTGGCATCGATTTAGTCTGAACGTTCACAGTTTAAAACAAAAATATTACCAGAGTCAAACCTAGGGGTAATGCAATCTCTCTCAAATAAACACAGCGTAAATCCAGTTGAACGTGATACTTTAGCGTCTGCTATTTCTTGAAAAACTCAAAAGGTCTTCAAACGGATATCACTAACATCTGCTTGCTTTAAAAAAAACAAAAAAACAGCTAAATGTCTATAGTGTTAGGTAAGGTAGGATTTAAGCCAGCGGTGGTCCACTGACCTTCAAATAAGTTTCTGTATTGAGAGAGGTTATGTCCTTGGAGCCATTCTTCGATCTGACTCTCTTTTCCTTTCTTCCAGCGCACTTCCCAGAAAAAGATCCACGACAGTGAGCAGAAGAGGAAGGTCAGGAAGAAACGGCGGTCCATCAGACCATCTTTCAGCCTTCACTCAGACTTCTCCGTGCTCAAAACGAACAGTTGCCAAACACCAACGAGTTATTCAAAATCTCCTACAACAGAAGAAAAACTAGTTTAACCAGATGAGATTTTTAAGAAAAAGTTCCTCAAATAAGCAGTAGAGGGAAATACCGAGGAGCCCGGCTGTAGACTGCTCTGTCAAAGCATGAACTTTTAAATGTGCAGAATAATAAGAAATCCGTATTAAATATGTATGAAACGAGGCGCTGACAAACCTCCTTTTAGTAAGGACAAACAGGGTCACAGATATACAAGTCAAATTCAATGAGCAACCAAGAGAGCAGCTACTGGTTATGACAGCTATTGACAACCATTCTGGTCTCGCTAGCTCAGCTGTCAGCACGTTTTCACACCATTTGTAGCTAAAGGAATAACATGTTCAAACAGAAAGCCTGAGTAAAATTTAATGGGAAGGTCAAAAGCCTCGGAAAATAAACAGGTTAACTGCAACATCATCAATTCTCTCTGGTCTGTTGACACAGTGGGAAGGCTAACCTTAACAACTGCTACAGTGGCACTCCGACCAGACAACACAACGCTAACAGCTAGCAGAGTTAGCCCAGAATGTCAGCGTCCTTTCAGAAATCTTGTCGCCTGCCCCAAAATGGTTATTAAGGTGCATATCGTCACAAGTGCCGTTTGCAAAAGCTCGACTACACAACGCAAAACACGACAAATGCAATACTGTAATATAGCCAAACTATTATTAAACACTGCAGCTACCTTCGTCTGCGAGGCGCTAGCGTAGCCACCGGAAAATGCGCAGAACGGGCGTCGATTTTTGATTACGTCTGCGCATTGCTAACACGAGGGTAGCAAGTCGTACTTGTAGCCGGTCTGTGGGTTCAGTCACTGTAATTTGCAATGGTATGTAGTTTCTCATTGTATCAGAGTAACACCACCGACTTAACAATGTTGTTAGATAAAGTTTGGATTTTTTAAGACTTGAAGGGTAGAGCGTTTTGTCAGATTTACCTTTGAGCTAACATGCTAATGCTAATGCAACGTTTCTACATCAGCTCTTTAGTCTTTAAAAGTTAAGCACTGAACTGTGTTTTTAAAACGAGCGTAAAGTTTTAAAAGCTTTTGAGTATTTTGTCACTCTATTTAGAAACAATAGCTATTAACACAGTTGTAGTTTCTGCTGTTGTGTGTTGGTTGTGATCTATTTGGGGTTTTTAACTCTATCGATGTAGGGGAAGCAGAAAACGAAGAGGTATGCAGCGATGAAAAGAATGATCAGTCTCAAGGACCACAGAATGTGAGTTTCGACAGTCCTTTCTGCGTCTGTCTCTGCTTTATTTAGAGCCATGTGATTCACTGCTTCACCCAATTCCTACGTAAAATAGTTGCCGCAACTCATTGTTTGTTTTTCAGAAAAGAGTCAGACAGAGCCAAAGCAAAACAGAAAAAGAAGAAAGACCCTTCGCAACTGAAGGAGAGAGAAGTGTAAGTTAGCCACACAATAGAAATACCGATTGGATCATTAAAAAGTGGTTGATGTTCCTTAATTTTCTTAATTTCTTTTATTTTTGTGCAGGGCTAAGTACCCATCGTGCCTTTTTTTTCAATACAACACTCAGCTTGGCCCACCATACCATATTCTGGTTGACACAAACTTTATAAACTTCTCCATCAAGGCCAAACTGGACATCGTTCAGTCCATGATGGACTGCCTTTACGCCAAATGTAAGTATTAGTGCTCAGTGGGAATTTTTAATGAAAATAATGAAGTTGCTGTATGTCACTTGTTATATATCAGCATCCAATAAAACAATGTTTATATAATTTTTTTTAAATAAATTCCGTCCCATCCAGGTATACCATATATTACAGACTGTGTAATGGCTGAGATAGAAAAGCTTGGAATGAAATACAGAGTCGCGCTCAGGTAAAGGCTGCTTGATGTGAATAAGCATTTCAAACTTCAATGCATTTAAAACTATTTTTTTATCAAAACAGTCTTCACCTGGTTTGTTTTTTTGCAGGATAGCAAAAGATCCAAGATTTGAGCGTCTGCCTTGCACACACAAGGGAACTTACGCCGATGATTGTTTAGTCCAACGAGTGACACAGGTAATATATGTAACAGTTTGCTTGTCAGCAGACACAACAGCTGAACAGTAAGCTAACACAAAAAAAGCAGGTTTTAACAAAGTTTGGTTTAACCTGAAATGTGAAAGCTAAGGAATGTTCACAAATGCACTGCAGACTTTAACTTTTCTTGATGATACTAATACTTGTGAGCATCCAAATGTCTGATTCAGTTGGACATTCAACTGTCATTAAAGGTACAGTATGTGAAATCTCACCAGTAAATATCAGTAGATTGCAGTCAACTGAATTCTGTTTTCTTACCAGTCCTAATTCAAGTACATAATCCTAGCTGCGGCAGGCGCTGTAGGACTAACAGCTTTGAACTTGAATCTGTAGTAAATGTAGACTGTCAGTCTCGAGACGCTATAAAATTTTGTGAAAGGAGTCTGATACGAGTCGATGGGCTCACTTCTATCTGATGACAGCGAGGTTTTAAATGCTGCTGTTGGTGGCGTCTGTGAGATTTTCTTTGAAGCGGAGCAAATATTGTTGGACTCGGACCCTTACATGACAATATCGGGAATAAATGAGTGTGATTATGCACGTTCTCATGTGGTAGAGCCCCAACTTCAGTTCAGGAGATGCGGCTTGAGTTGAGGAGGAAGAGGATTATGTTTTATTCAGTTGCTAGATGTCCAGGTCGTATTGTCTTTCTTTCGCATTTTCACTTGGCTGGGAAAGACGACCCCCTTCTCAAACGATAAAACATAGATATAATCCTGCATATCTTAAGTCTCAGTTTGCAGACACTGATTTCAGATTTGATGACGCGAGTGGTTACGCTGTACCCAGGCTGAAATTAAACTGAGTATTTTCAATAGTGAAAACCCAGCTGAAGCGTTCTGCTGTGTGCTACATGTGAGAAAGGACACTTTCAGACAATGTCAAAACCCGATTTTTCTCAAGACCATCCAGGGCTCCTGTGCAAAAATGACCTTTAAGTCTCAGGCCTAGTTCACACGTAGCCGAGTTTTTTCAAAAACGAATATCCGCCCCTGAAAAAACAAATATCCACACCACCTCGTTTTAAAAAAAAAACTCCATCCACACGTAACCCCATAAGGGCATTGTTAAGCAGATTCTTTGACATGCCAGACCTGTAGGTGGCAGTAGTTCCCCGTATCCTATCCAGTCAGGTTAACATTTTGCCTTCCTGCTTACGTTCAACAAAACATGAAACATGTAAAAACAAACAAGCAAAAACCCCTTGGACAATAGATAATGCGAGCGCAGCTCTGTCACTACCCGATCCGTACCGGAAACCCGATCGGTACTACGC
>VUQR01005961.1:2576-15676 GCA_015108515.1 Hemichromis elongatus
ATCTTTTTTTTAAAAAAAAAAAAAAGATAACTACAGATCAGGTCTACCCGATCTGTAACTATCACCTATTACTGCTTTTATCCAATCGGGGGAAGCTCTCCATTGAGGAGAAAAGTTTGTTTACTGAGGTATCCATTGTTAAAATGTCCTGGTGACATAAGATTTGCACATGCGTGGTACCGATCGGGTTTCCGGTATGGATCGGGTAGTGACAGGACTGTTATACCACCGGTTTGCAACCTCTATGACACTGAGGAGTCTCAAGAAACCCATAGGAAAAGTTGCATACCTTCTTGCACAGGAAGCTGCAGAAAGCTGGGTGTCAGTGCATGTGAAGCTCATACCTGACAATTGGCTATTGAATTTGGTAACTGTGCTGGAAACTAAGCTAGTAAACCAAACTGTATTTTCAGGTGTGTGAATCCTTAACAACCCCATAATACCACAGTGTCATCATAAAACCTTAGTTTCAAGAAGTTCATTGAAATTCTTCATGTGCCCTAGCAGACAAATATGTTCAGCATTTTATCAGAAAGAAACTCGGGTCTATTCATTTGTGTTTAAAAATAAACTGTTCTTTTTTCAGGCTTTTGATTAGATACTGTTTACTGCTTCTGTACATGCCTGCAGGGTCAATGTGGAGTTCTGCACTGTCTTAGGTGTGGGTGGGTGTTATTTTTCATGTTCACCCACCCTTTTTTTTTTGACGTATCATCGTCTCTTCTTCTTCTGTCTGCATTGCATGTTCATTTTTCCTGTATGCCTTTTAATAAAAAGAATACTGGATTTACTTATAATAATATGCACCATATAGTTTAAAATTGCCTTGCCTGGCACCTATTTTTGTATTTTTTTATCTCGTTCTATAGCTTCCCTGAGAAAGATCGGCTAAAAAGATGAAAAAGGAGGGAAGCAGCGGGATCTGATTGAAGTAAAATTTCCAGGCATCATTCATGCCTTCACATGGCATCACAGCTGGCAGTCTCTGTAGATGAGTGCATTCAGTCCTCATCAGTCTGTGCTGCAGAGGTGCAATGATCAAACACGCACACATATAAATGACTGTACATTTGCATGGCAGAGGACTTTAACATGTTGAATCTGCCTGTTCCTAAAATGTCACACCTGCAGATGTCAAAGGCAGTTCTGTTCTGATGTTGTGTGGGTATCAACAAGCTAGTTTTTCATTAACACTGTGCAACTGCAGTGCCGTGCTGCATGTTGCCATCATTAAACAACATCCTCTCGTTAATGAGAGCAACTGGAAATTAAATACAAATTTTACACACACACACAGCAAGACAGCAATAACCGCACTTTGAGCCAACACATATACACACACACACAAAGACATGGACACAGGGACGTTTGCTTCCAGCTACATTTCTGTGTTAACAACTTCCTGAGCTCTGCAGGCACACACCCACACTTTTACCGTATCTGCAGACGTTACACTGTTGATGTATGCTCACCCCGTCAACCCCCTTCACTTACTCATTTGTCTCACGCCCACAGACACACAGATGCAAACTCGCCGCAGTCAAAGCAGTCTCTCAATCAGTGTTCCCACCCAGCGAACACCCTACACCAAATGGCGTAATCCACTAGAGGTTGCTATTGCTCGTGCACACCTTTGTAGGATGGAAACGTTTTAATGGGTCACCTCTGAATCAAGCAAAGTGTTCAACTAGACAGCTTGATTAGCTGAAATGTAGGTATTGTAGTTACACTAACAGATGATTTATTTGCATAGTAGGGGGTGGTGCTGCTGCTGGTGGTGGTGGGGATAGTGTGTGTTTAAAATTAGTTATCAGGTTGCAACGTTTAATTTAAAAGGATGTTCATACTAAGAGAGGCATGCTATTGAGCTATTAGGCTTGTTTTCGGTCTGATAATTTGTATTCTAGTTTGGCATCATGAGAGCAGTGCTGATTGCTTAGCTTTTCATATGCATCTTAAATTACTTTCTGAGCAGCTTCACAGCAGGACTGTCTCGTTTGATTGGGCCTGTGGTGAGGGTTTTTAATGACATCCAAGTTGGAGGTAAGATCGCCCAACAGTAAAATCTATCATGAATTGCTGTCTTAAAACCAGCTGAAGATTTGTAAGCAAGTTATAGCAACCTTTGAAGTTTATTTCTTAACATCATCAACTCTGATCATGATCAACAGAATATCGTCAACATGGATTTGAAGAATTTTTCTTATATATTTCTTTTCCTAAGCAAGTTAAGGCCTAGAGTTTACTGATACAGTGCATAAAATATCTGTGCTTCCAACAACATGTCTATTTAAATGTATGCTCGGGTCTTGACAGGAGGAAATGAGTCATATTTGCCAAAAATACACATCTTTGAAGTCGGAGTTAGCCTAAGGACACGCAGTATTCCTGCAAGCGTAGTCATGTTTGGGTAAGCAATCACCACGTATATCATTGATAAGATCTGAAAGGCAACACAAACAAATGCTGAATTTCAAATATTTTACTTTGGTCTCAGACCTGCAACTCCTACAGCAGATCAAAACCCAACTCATTAGTGTTTCTGTTTGTGTTACAAGCTGTTTTTGAAGCAGCACACGCACTTTCGGCATTGCATATCAAGTGCTTTCATTAGTAGTTTTGTTGCATAGATCTGGATTGCCTGGAGCGAGATCTTTTCTATCTGTGAGCAAGAGGTAGCGAGGGTAAATTTAGCTGTGAACAGTGAAATATAAGCCTAACAGAGAACAACCAGCTAATTGCAACTAAATTTTACCCAGTGAAACCTAGCATGAGTGAACGGGAAGCAAAGCTTGAAATACAGAGAAAAGGCAACTTATTATTGGGTATTCAATCAAATGTGTGCGGCAACAGAGAGACATTAAAAACAGCCGCACCAGAAAATAGGAAGAAAAAGTAAAGAGATTTGCCTTGTTTTAATGAATGCAGCATGATTGTTTTTGTTTATCTTGATGCCTATTGCATCCTTTTGTGTCCCGTAAGAGCCCTCTGTTAAACTTCGTGAGGGCTTTGCTTGACCAAGGTCAGGATCTGTGGATTATCAGTGCCATGCATAGTAAAGCCCTATGGGACATGTGATGTAGTGCTGGACAGCAGTATGTACAGCATTTGTCCCTGTTTTTTGCTGTGCTATTTTTTATATTTGTTCTGCAGCATGGAAATTTCAAGAACATAAAGCTTCCTCCTTCTGAAGATATTTCCTAATATTAGTCCGTGTAATCCTCGAACAGATTTTTTTTACTTTGATGCCAAATTTTAAATTCTCACCCTGAAAGCGGTTTGTGATGTTGGTTTTTGCTTTCTAGTCAGAGTATGACTACTAATCTCTCATTCTGGAAATATATATTTTTTTGTTCTGGTGTATCTGAGCTTCAGTGAATCACCAACGTGAAGGCAGAGCACACAGACTAAAGCGACATCAGGTCCATGCTCCGTCTCTGAGCCATTGTCAATAATTAAAGACTTGAAGAAGGAAGGATTAGCACTCAGACTTAAACTGGCCTACATCTCTGCATGAACGTCACAGCAAGAAGCTGGAGATAACATCCTTTCTATAGGAGGAGGTATACTCACACTGAGACTGTCTTATGAGTGGGAAGACTCTGTATGCGGTACACAGCATACTGCACAGTGACTGCAGTTACTGTGTAGTTGAGCAAACGAGGCAGCAGTCAGTAAATCCAGTTCATTGTCTGAAAGCATGCCATCTGTCTCTGACATCACACTATTTTCTCTGGACAAAGATTATATATGTATAGAGGCCCATTTCTGTCAGAAATGGAATGAATTGCTAAAGCCTAACCTTCAGAATACAACTAGATGATAAACTTTAACTGTATCTAACACATTCCTGAGGCTGGTGGAAAGTCATTTCTGTAGAGTATGTTGAAGGCTGCAGTGCTTTTATATAGTAGAGAACAGTCTACACTTTACTGCATGCCAATAGCGTGTGAGCAGGGAGAAGTCCTGGGTATGGGGCGCCGTTTGTAAACTGAAACATGCTGAAATTAACGGCAACATTTTTCCACATTTAACTCAAAACCTTACGAAAACATGATTTTTTGAGTCAATTTTTTACAACCTATAGTAAAATATTTGTAACTTTATATATTTAAAACACAATTTTAAAAGTTAAATCTAAATATTATATTTAAATCTAAATATAATCCTCTCTCTGCAATTTTTGGCATTCCCCCCCTCTTTAAACCTATTTACCCCCCTCACACAGGCCTTAGCCTTTACCACTTTACTAGCTCTGAGACTTATTTTGTTTTGAAATCAAATCGATTTTGCTTTTCTTTGTATGTCATGGCTGAAAAATAATTAGACAAAGTTGGAAAAAACATAAATCTAAATGTTAAATCTAAATGTTACAGGAAACTAAACATTTAGCTAACATGCAAATTTATTGTGCAGGTCAAATGTAATACCAAAATAAAAGCTTTACGAAAACCTCCAACGCTAACGTGTGCCGGTAGTGGTCAGGTTGTGTGTCTGCAGCTCAGCAGAAAAGCACAGAATCTCGTTGACGGTGTAAAAGAAGCTATTGTCTATTGTATGTCATTGTTGAAACAATTCTTCATACTTCTTCAAAAACCAAAATGCTGCTATAGAAATGCAAAACATTTTGATGGTTGTGCTTTATTTAAGTCTGGTCTGTTCCCTCCCTGTTCTAAGCCACAAATCCACTTTTACATTTAGATGCAACAGTTTTTAATGGATTTGATTTCAGGCATGTTGCATGAAGGAAAAAAGGAAGCTTGTGATTATGATAAATGATGCAGACACACTATTTTACATGCAATGATGCTGCAATCTGAATAAAATGGCCTCTTGACTCCTGGGGCTGCTTGACCCAAATTTTAAGCTCCATTTTCTGTGACAGGGGGAGGAAAGCAGGCACACTGGGTACAGTACAGTGAGAACAGGGTTGGGCTGTGCATGTACACAGCTATATTTATTCAAAAGAGGTTACCTCCAGCAACCACCAGCTGAACTCTTATGAAGGCCAGTGTGTTCTGTGTGGAGTCTACAACAAGCACAGAATTTCTCGTTTTCTAGTGTTGCACTCATTAAAAACAGCGTTAAAAGACCGGAAATGAAGTGTTAAGATGGATTTTTCTCTCAGACAAAAAACTCAAACATGACAGCAGTGTTTTTACAACCAGACCTCTTTACAAATACAGATACAGACAATCAGAGAGAGTGAAATAAAGGATATCTGGGCTTGTTGTAGCTGACCACAGCATTTCATTCACCGCATATAAACTACCATCACTTTTTTGTTTAGGCCCTCCTCCTTTCCTTTCCTCCACCCTTCTTTGCAGGGTACACCTGTTGCATTGGTCAAGGCTGTTGTTAAGGCTTGCTCACCAATGTTTCCAGCCTCCAGCGCTGTTATGCATCACAGAGCACAAATGATTTTCCCCTGGTAGTTGGGCAAGTCACATAAAGGCATCAAGGTATGTTCAAATCCCCCCTTTTTCTCTATTTCTTTCTTTAACTGTATCTTTCTATTTTTATGCTTTTTAAAAAAATGTGTAGCTCAAATAGCACAATCAAGCTTTTAAGATGCTTAAATTAGGAAATAATTGGGATTGAGTGGTAATTTAAGATTCACCGCGCCAGTTTAGAGTAACTAAAAGAGGTTGATTTTGGCCTCCAGGTATGTAAATGTGCAAACGTACAAAACACTTTGCCTGAGGGTCTGTCTGCACTCATGAAATTCGTGCTTTCCTGTGCTTTTAGGTTTTAAAGGGATGAAAAAGAGGGATATGTTCATGGAAAGATGATGGATGGTCACATACAGATAAAATAAATAAAATCTCGGTACCACAGTGAAATTTTCTGTGTAGCTTGGCATTTATCTTAGCATATTATATTTTGGTCTTTTTATACAAAAACAAACAAACAAACAAATAATAATATTACACATTCATACAAGCACTCACTCACGCTTTGATGGATGCACAGGAAAAAACTTATGATTTTGTATCTTGCCAAAGGACACTTCTGCATGCAGGCTGGAGTAGTTGATGATGGGGTAGATGAGCCTGAGCCTCACCTGCCCCGAAAATCTGTTAAGAAGGGGATACAAGTATTGATATTTCAAGAACAGTAGTGGGATAGACCACAGACCTGAGTTTTAGACAAAGGCCAGGTGAGCAAAGTAGGTCAGGGTATTTTCTAGGTTATAAAAACCCATTCTTATCACACAGAGGTCAAATTTCCAACCCATAGTTCTTTTAAACAATAAAAAGCGACTTGCTGTCTACTTCACATAGGATCGACACAGCCTTCCGAGCACTACGGAAACAAAAATGCTCCACTGATTATTCTGTTCAGGAATCCGTCTCCCATCAAGTAATCCCACCTGTCTGTTGCAAACATTGACATGTGCGTGTGTATCTGTTATTTCCTTTCTGGACTTGTGGGATGTGTCGAAGTCTGGAGACGAAAGGTCATTAGCTATTAGTTTCCCACGGCCTTCTCCAGGGTCAGCTGCCTGTTGTTTGTAAAGATGCCAGGATCTTTATTTTTGTTACTTACTGGATCAAGTTGTCATTAATAGGTAAACCTTGAGGAATGAAGCTTATGTATTATCTGTCTTTCAATTTTTTCAAACAACAAATTGTGTTGAAGTGTCACAATTTAAGTAGAAGAAAACCCCGAAATAAATTAAAAGAAAAAATCTAAACGATCGTTTAGGTGAAAATGACCAGCTGCTGAGTTTGTGTAGTTCAGCTTGTCTTGTTTTCATACCATTGTGAATAATAATTCAGTTTGTGCTATTATTAGGTTTCTTTTTTTTTGCAGCAGAAGATGTACAACAATGCCTGACCTTAAGAAAAGAAAAGAAAAAAGAGAACAAAAAACAAACTTAAAAAAAAACAAACAAACTTTATTTCCTAGGATGGAAAGCCTTTTAATCCTGTTTAAACACAGGCGCAGACTGACAGGTGTGTCTGTAACACCACTGAAAGACACACATGCACACACAGTTGCTCAAGCAGCAGCAGTAAAAATAAAAACATAAATAAATAAATAAAAGTTTGAATAAATCAAGTGAGAACAGCAGTGAATGAGAAATAAGTTGTCCTAATTTTTCCAGTTTTAATGTCACCCCTCATCCTGACATTTGGTTAACACAGCTTTCGATTATGTTATGCTATTCTTAATATTAGTATCAAATTATGGTGCCTTGCGTTTACATGCACATGTGTTTCTGCACACAGCCTTTGTGTATGTGGTGTGTCTGCTGTGTGCATGTGTATGCATTTAATGACCGGGCTCTTTGCTAATGTGAATGTCCGGTCAGTTGCTTACACAGCTGCAGACTTGTAGATCCACATTCACCATTCACACAAATTCTCTCTCGAGCTCTCTTTCTCTCTTACACACACACACACACACGCACACACACACACACACACACACACACACACAAAGACTTTTGCACAATTTTTGTGCACAATGCTTTAGCCACACCTGATTTTGCTTTGTCTGTTTTCTCATTGTATCGTTGTGCTTCACTAGCCAATACATTTCGGCTTCGCTTCACAACAAGCCCATCTTCATGCTCAGATGATTAACACTATGACACTCGCAGTTCCACTTCAGCCATCCAAGATGTTTGACTGAACCCATATTTAAAGCCAGACAGCATCTTATCAAACCAGGAAGATCTTTCTGGAGACAGATGTGCAACGGTGACCTTTGCTTGCTCTTCCAAGCAGATGTTTTCTGGTCTGCTGGTAATAATACCTTTCGTGGAGGTAGTTGAGGACAGGGTTGCAGTGCTGCTGGAGTTGAGTCCTTGTGCCATCTGGATCAGTTTATCCTGTTAGTGAAAATAACTACCTTCACCTGGCTGCAGGGGGGAAAACACTTATCATTAGTCCCCGTTCGGTTCAAGCTTATTTTAGTGAACCATCTTGTCCTTTTTAGGAGAGGCTTCTACAGCGCTTAAAGTATATTGTCAGGCGCTTTGAAGTCAGGAGATGATATGTGGATGAGAGAGCAGATGCCAGAGAGAGTGCTAAGAGCAAAAACAACTCTTTTTTTCCCTTCTGATCTTGTTGAGAAGAAAGAGACTTTTCCTTTGTCCATCTCAAATTACAGTCATTACACAACTGTCACAGTTGATGAGACATGACACCTAGTGGTATAATGCTTACACTGCAGGCTTACATGCAAAAGAAAACCCAAACAAGTCAGGGAGGCAGGCTCTGCAAGTTGTTTGATCCAAGCAAGCAGGGCCTTCCCCAGGGTTGTTCTTTGATGGTTTCTCTTTGGTATATAAATATTTACCATGGTGTACAACAACCACAACATAGTAAATATTAATACATTAGCATCTAATAGTGTGTACACATACATCTAACAGGGGACAAAAGGAGTGTGAAATTGAGCTACCCGAATGCTAGCTGACAATACTGCTCCCTTTTTTTGACTGCCTCCCTCTGATAATAATTTTCATACACTCCCTTGGCTCTTGTTTGCTGATTGCAATCACCAGCACGGTAAATCTTGCTCGTGTCTTTCACTGGACGGCTCCGTTCAGCTCTGAACCCACTGCTTTGAGGTTTGACTCTATGGTTAGCCAAAACATCTGCTGCACCCACAACCACAACCTACAGACAACAAGAAGGCAAGCGCAAACGAACTTAAATTGCACTTAAAAACTGTAAACACAGTTTTACGTAAGGAGACACGCCTGAGTTTGAAATTAAATCAGAGGAGTGAAAAGAAAGGAAATATTGAAAGAATGCGATTGTCCGGCACAGGAAAATGAAGCAGTAATAAATGTCTGGAAGTCATTTCAAGAGCATAAGCGACAAGTAAGGGAGAGAAAAACATGGGTGAGGTCGTTTGCTCATGCTCAGTCACTCAGTAGTGAATTAGTAACTCTGTCCAGTCCGAATTCCAATTACAAAGTGTTAAATCAGACAGATTAGCTGCACTCAGAGGCAGCCCACTCCCACCAGCTGCTTCTGGACTGCTTACGGTAGAAAAAAAATATATCTGCAGAGGAGGAGAGAGCTAAAAAAAGAAGCAAAAAGCAAAAAAGCAAGTTCAGCAAGGAAGCTAATAATTTCTACAGTGACTGGAGAAATTAAGAAAAGACGAAATAAGATATTTAATGGAATAAAGCAAAGAGCTGGCAGGAGAATGCTAAGAAAGAGAGGTGAAGCTTTTAGAGGCGATCAGAGGGAGATGATCCCAGGAGACAAGGAGGAGACAGTTGATGAGACAGATACTGTGGAAGCCAAGTAGAAAGAGGGGTGGAGATAGTCTGCAGATTAGATTTACACAGACTTGTGGTGACTCATTGTTTTTTTTAATTTTTTTTTTAATAAACCTCACATATTGTCTTATTAGCTCTGTCTTTCCCAACACTGGTGTTTGCTCACATGTCAAGCTCTGTGAATCACACCAGAAATCCAGAGCTGAAACACGTCTCTGTGCTTCCCACTTCATCTGAACAAAAAAACTTTAGCCCTCCTCTACATGCTAATTGTTTCTCCTCTCCTTTATGACCCAGTTAGAGCCAGACATCGCAGTCTCGCCGCACTAACGTATGTTCACTCTTAACTGGTAATGTGTTTAGAGCAAAGCAGGAGAAGCATGAAGATATCACCTCTTTTTTCACACACATGCGCACTCACACCTGTTGCCATGGTCTTCACCTGAAAAAACAATGTGTGTGTTCGCAGCAGTGTGACTCAGCTGCGTATTTGGGTCTCTCTGTTTCCCATGGCCTGGCAGCAGGCAGTGTTTTCATATACCGCTCTCCCAAAACACCACTGTGTCAACAGCTTTGCTTAGACACGCAAGAAGAGCTGAAAATTAACCATTAAATGCTGTCGTCATGTAGTCTTTATGAGCATGCTAATGACTACTTGTGTCCAGTGGCTTCCTCGGAAAGCTTTACTACTTGTTGATGTGAAAGACTTAAAGATTAAAGGGACTATAAATGTAGAATAAGTTATGGCTTAGCTTTTACATATACGGCAATGTCCCTGTTATGTGCACCTGGTTACTTCCTGGTGGTTCCCAAGCTTTTTTATCTGATGTACCCCACAGGCCTGTGAAATGCACCCAAGTCATTTTCAAATAAACCCTAATAAGCAATAAATGCTGTTAAAATAATTCTTCATCCAGTCAGAAGGTCAACATTTAGGTCTTGTAGGTTACAGGGATAAAGGAAAAAGTGCAGAAATAGATGCTCAGCATTTATCTGTTAAGCTTTTCTTTCAGTTTATGTGTTGCTTTAAACAATTTTACCCTTACTGACCTTTTTATTCAGGTTCTGCCAACTTAAAAACTGTGTCTGGGCTGCTTTAAAACTACAGTTTACTCTTAGTGATGGCATTCAGCTAACTACTAAGGCTCATGAATTATGGGTAACCAATCTGTTTTCCCATTGACTATTAATAGTTTTTGCTACTATTCATGATATTTCAAATTCTTATCACTATTAAAAAATCAGTTTCAGCTGTTTTTTTAACCTTTGGGGTGGCTGGCCCCTGAGGTAGAGCAGCTCATCTACTAATCAGTAGGATGGAGGGTTAATTCCTGGCTGGACCCATTTGTGTGTCCTTGGGTAAGATAACAAACCCTGATGTGTTCATCAGAATGTGAATGTTAAATAGAAAGCACGTAGATGTTGAAAAAGTGCTCATGTGAATGCGAATGTTGTATTTAGTGCTACAGTGGAAAAGCCCTACATAAGAACCAGTTCATTTACCATCAGGCGGGTATTTCAAATAATTATTACTTTTTTTTTTTTGATAATTATGTCTCTGTTTTAATGATTTGTGCATCCTGGCTGTCCTTATACTTTAAATCAAGTGTTAACATTTGTGAGGTAAAATATATAACATAATAATAATATTAATATATTGCATTACAGAGCATTGTTTGCTCGTTTGTTGTGTTTTTTTTGTTGTTTTTTTTAAATTTTCTTAAGGCCAGCACAACCTTATAATGGTCTGTTGGTCCAGCAAAGTTCATGGCTGGTATCAAACAGAGTGACAAACAGGTCACTTAGAATGAAGCAGAATATTTTTGCTAGAATAAAAAAAGTACATAGCTTCACTTACCATCATTCACGCTTGTGTATAAGGATGTGAAATAAAGTAAAATGATCTGATTTACATAATAATTGCAAACTACCTTCAACCTGCAAACATACATTTTGTTCATAAATGGCTGTATTAATATCCTAACAGTGTCCTGGTACTGAATACCAGTTAGCCTGCAGACATGCAGTTAAATGTAGGTTTACATAATGTCGTCGGCTACCTCAAAAACAGATAAATATGCCTGAGTGCAACAGCTTTGTGTTTACTTTAATGATGGGCTGCTGAGTAAAAAAAAGGAAAAGAAAAGAAAGGCATGCAAGGAAAAGTTTTTTTTTTTTTTACATCATACTGGAGAAATTTGACCAGTTCTGGAATTTGTAGTAATGACGCTGTTCGGAGTTATTTTCTGTCTAGCAATTTTGTTTTCTGCTGCAGAAAAAGCATTCTGTGCTCGCGGGGTGACATGTCTGAATAGGGTGGCTGTTATTATTGTTCTAGTCTGAATGGAAAAAAGGGGGAGAAGAGGGGACTTGAGCCAGACTCTTAAGCTTGCCACATTTTTCTCAGCTTGCCCTATTTTCTTTTTCCTCTGAATATTCTCCCCATACTGTTGTGAATTTAACACCTGCTTCCTACGCTGGACTAGCACCCAGCAGTGGCCAGCTGAGGTTAAAGTCACTCGGCACTGTGGACCTCAGGAAAACACACCAGCACAGAGAGAGATCAGCTAAAACATGTGGAACTGCTCTGTGGGCCTTCCGTGAGAATTTCACGTATGATAACAGTCTGTGAGCCAAAAAACTTGAACACAATCCACAGTGATGGAAACATTTTGATTAAATAAAAAAAAACCTCACATCTGGCAAAACAATTACTCTGAAGAAGATCATTATACTGTCCTCAATTACTGCACCCGTGATACGATGTGATCACTAAAACACAAACCCCCTTCACACATAATTATATTCACTTGAACCTCTTTTTAAGGCCTATAGAAAGAATATGGACCAAATTTGGGCTTTCATTTTGAAAATGTTTCCATTTAGAGAACTCTTTAATGTGTCGTTCTCCTCCTGCAGCACATGCATTGCCCATTATTCCCACCATTTGATCTACTAAGCTCTCACACAGACATATCCAGGCTACATTGTAGATTGCAGCTGAGGGACATTCACTGCCAAAGCACATTGTTTTCCAAAAGGGATTCTAGCTCATATTGCGGATTTGCTATAAAAAGGATTTTCTGAAACTGACATGCAGACAGCATTATCTAGAAGTGGAGAGAACAAGAGAGCATCTGAGCTGATGCACTTTAAGCATTGCCACTGGGATATAGCGAATGTACCATGTATATAAATCACTTTTTTTTAAGTATCCCACCATTTACATTTACATAGCATGTGAAGGCTATTGCCATATTGTCAATGCGTTGTCTGTCCGTAGAAACCAGGAGGATGGAAGTTTGCTACAAAAACGATGTATTTGTATCCCAGCGAGACCTTCTCATAATATTAAAAATGTGATGTCTCATTATAAAATCTCGGTGGGAACAAATCTATTAAAGTGGGACAGATGGAGAGCAATTTAAATTGTTAGAGGCGCCTCTGTCCTGTCTTTTATTAGCTATAAAAATGGAGCGGGATATGTGGAACTCCACAGGCTGATGGATTTGCAGTATCGTAGAAGATGAACATTTGGGGACATGTAATGTCAAAATGTATTACTTAATGGCACCTGAACGAACAGTGAAAAACAAGCATACACGCGCACAGATTCCCACGACGACCGGAATGTCCTTGAATGCACCGCTTTTCTTCACAAGACGCTTATTTTGCCCTTAGCGCCACACGCTGTTCAAAACATGCATTAAATCCACCCTTAGGTGACTTACAAACACCTGACACAAAAACACGTCTGTGGCGTAGACAGACAGTGACAGAGAAGAAGCTCGGACTTGTGTTCCTTCTGTTTGCTAACAGAACACAAGTGTCCAAATCAACCGACCCCCCACCA
>VUQR01005961.1:15696-28675 GCA_015108515.1 Hemichromis elongatus
CCCCCAACAATCTTGACAAGCTGGGGTCGAGCAGGAAATTATGTCACAGACACAGCAGCAGATATCCAGACACTGATAAGGTCACTCCTCCTGGGAAAGTGAAACAAGGGAGAGACAGATCGCTTCTTTGTCTTTCTCCTTTCTCTTTTCATCTTGTCCCATCAAGACAGGAGAGATTACAAGACGAGACTATTGAGACACTGTTTACTGAGACAGAACACTTATGTTAACGTCCTCGAGACACGCTGTGAGTATTTGGGTGTGCTCCAACAAGCAAAATGCAGTCCGCTGAAAAAAAAAAGCGTTTCCCTTGTGTTAAATGAAAACAACATGTGACATAAAGTTAACGAATTTGAAGAGCAAATAAAGTCAGGTAATTGATTCAAGGGCCAACGCTTGGGGATAGATTGCTGAGGGGAGAGTGGCTGCTTTTCTATTCTTTAATGATGATATTAGTGAGTATGCTCAGTGTGAGTCATGCTTTATAGACTGAAGACTGCGCTGCAGAGTCTGAGTGTTCATGGGAGGTTATGTGGGCAACTGCTGGTTTGAAGTAAATCACTGCTGGGGTTCTGCTCACTTGCCTCGGGGATCTCCAGCTCACTAGCAAGGAATTACACACACTGGGAAGAAGTGGTGAGGGAACAGTGAGAGCCTCGTCCTGCTGTGTTTGTGTATATAAATGTGTGTATGTCTATATTTAAGAAATTGCAGCACATGGATATGTTTATACCATTGCCTAATGAACCTGTGTGGGTGTGTGCTCCAGACTTCCCGACAGCATTATCTCAGGAAGTCTATCTATGTGTATCTTTGTGTACATTTCCCTGTCTAGTTTTGTCTGGTTCACTGTGTGCATATATATATGTGTGTTATGGATACCCTATGATGGCCATCGTATTTGCTGACTCATAAAAGCACAGAGCAAACCCACCGCTACTCTACCAATGGTGTAGATGGACAGCCCATCTAGTTTTCATGAAGGAAGAGGAGTTAAAAATCAGCATCAATCTGCTGTGGTCTGCTTTCATCTGATGGCTCTCAGTTTATTTGTGACCTTTCTGATGGGAAAACAGCTTGGACTGTCTTATCCCGACATAGGCTTGTCACAGTTGTGTTGTACAGATACTAGCAGAAATATATTGTTTATTTTTAAACATTGAAGAAATTACTGATTTTTTTAGATTCAATTTATAGTAAAATCTTCATCATACGCTGACTCAAGCCAAGCAATGGTTACCAGATTTGGATAGTTGTTGTGTTTAGACAGGTTTGGACTGAGGGTTGGCACATATAGCTGAATTTGGATCTATTGTTGTTCTACTGTGGCAACCCGAAAGCAAGAAACGTACATACAGACTTCACTTTAAGCACACAGACTCTAGTCAGTTTACTTAGGGCGATTGTGGGTCACCATTCATACCACGCAAGTTTGTTTTCTTGCTCCCTGCTAGGTTTGGGCTTTTATCAGCCCAGAAAAGCATAACATTATATTTTGAAAGATTGAATGATAATGGTAATACAAATCTCACAAATCTTAAGCAATGCTACAAGCTTGGTTCAGGTTATTTAACTGTGTTAGCTAAACTTAAAGTTGTAGTCAGAAGTTCTCATCCTCACGGACATGAATACCATGATAATATGGGGCATTTAAATATTTCTTTGAACTGTTTTTTTCTGGGTTTGAATGATTAGATAGCATACATCTGTAAGGACTCTAAAAACAACAATTGGGCGCACACTTTTTTATTTATTTTGGATTTTCTCTGATCTACATAGTGTCAAAATTATACATAAAGGCTCAAATACATATACATCCATACAATCACTTGTTGTGCTAAAAGTTCTACAGGTTTTTTTTTATATTTTAAGACTAAAACCTATTAAATGTTTGTTAGTGATTTTCATTGACTACAACTGGTAGTTTTGTCTTTGTTGGCATAAAAAGGCAGCACTCACAGGATTGGATGGGGTATTGGGAAAGTGCAAGGAGCACAGTGAATATTTAAGGAGGAGGATAGTAGATTTACACAAGTTGGGAAGCCATTTCTAAACAACTGCATATTCCAAAGTCATCAGTTCAAACAACTGTACGTAAGTGCAAGTTATTCTAATGTGGAACTACCTTCCTAAGGTCTGGATGAAGATTCAAAGTGCTTTCCTCAGATAAAAGGAAAATGCTTAGGATGTATAGGAACAACTCAGGAACCACCAAGACCCAAGCCTGCCATCAACCAGAAAGTGTTATGACACTAGGGTTACTTTTTATAGTGAAGCAAGATTTACATAGCTTTGTACTGAAACTGTGTAGGCCAAGAAAGAAGCCCCTGCTCCAAAATGGACACCTTCGGCCTTGACTGAACTTTGCAGCTACCCACAAGGACAAGTCACATTCAGTCCTAAGAACACTGTGCCATGGTAAATGGACTGGTTCTTATATAGTGCTTTTCTACTCTGAGCACTCAAAGCACTTTAGACAACTTGCCTCTTTCACCCATTCACACACACAGCAATTGTGGGTTAGTATCTCGCCCAAGGATATTTGGCATGCAGACTGGAGCAGACGGGGATCAAACCACCAACCTTCTGATGGGTAGGTGATTTGCTCTGCACAACATCTGTCAAGCCTGGTGGTGGTAGCATCATGCTTTAGGGCGGATTTGCTGCCAGTGGTACCCATACATTGCACAGTATGTGGATTAAGCTTAAAAGCCAGGTAATGCTAGGAAACCAACCCCAACCCCAACCCAACCCAACCAATTTAAACAAGCTCTACCAATTCTGCCAAGAAGAGTTAGCAATTAAGAAGGAAAATTAAGAAAAGAAATAATTAAAAATCCCAAATTACCACGAGATTGAAGTCCATGATGAGTAGAGGTAAACGTCTGATCACCACTATAGTCATAGGTTTTGTGTGTAGAAACTTGCCACACAGATGTCAGGTGTTGCAGTTTGCCTACCAGCAATTTAATGTTGTTTATAGAAAAGTTAGGAACTGACACTGAGTCACATTTAGTCCAGACACACTCATCCTCCAGGTACTTGAATAGACTTCCTTGTTTCATCTAAAGGATTCTGTTACACCATTTGCATATTGTTCTTGATCGTTCAACTCAAAATCACTGGGAAGAAAATAGGGAACTGGAAGAAAACAGTGCAACGAGGCTGGAATGGAATCATAAATGTTGCCAACATAGTTTTTTGTGGTTTAGGGTGAAAGACGAATTAGCATGGCTTTCTCTTTATGAAAGACAAACATGTGAGGAATGTTTAGGAGACTGCAGTTTCTACAGAGTAGAAAACCACACCACAGAGAGCCTTTCCTTTCATAATTGCAGCTACAACTTCACCTGAACACTTGATTTAGAGAAATATATGTTACCTCTTCTTCATATGAAGCAGATATTCATGTAATGTCTGGAATTTCGATGAATAAACAGACAGTGGTTGAGGCCAGCTGTGAGGTACTTGCGCAAACCGCCACACTCACATGCTCCCCCTGGCCTTCGGCCGGCAGAAATAAACAGTTTCCTTTTATTTTTCCTTAAGAAATTTCTCAGTCCTACAGCAGATCCAGAGTTTCAGATGGAATATATCCTCTGATTCCAGATGTACGATGTAGTGAAGAGGGTGTAGTATTACATTCCTCAGCCCTAAAGCAGAGGTATAGCCGAACTTTTCACATGCCTGCTGCTTCTTGGCTTGGACCTCTGCAGAGAATCCCTCCTGCTCTCCATTTTCCTTTGATCTGGGTTAAACACTGGGCAGTCTGACAGAAGACAATTGAGGAAGAAAGGAAATGAGAAAGCCTGGAGGAGACAGTGTAAGTCAGGGAGGGACAGAAGAAAGGTGAAAGACAGACTTATTCTCCTAAAAGCTCCCGGTGATTAAAATAGAAAGGAAGGGGCCAAAGACGAGGGGGCTGCTTTTCTGCAGCTCCTCTGATTCTGGGTCATAAAAGTGTGCTAGTATCTGTGTGTATGTTTATGTGCATGACAGAGTAGGAAGTGGGATGGCTCAAACTTTAAAATTCATTAGTAGTTACTGTACGTTCAGTAAATGTTTTCCCGAACGCTTTGTGTCTCTGTTTGTGGCACATTGTGTCTGTGGGTGAGCTTGGTTGTGTGAAAAAAGAGGAAAAAAAACCCCTGAGTGTTTGAGAAAGCGCAAAGAAACTCTGAATAGCCTCGAGGGGGTTTTCCTCTGAAAGGGAATGCTTTTCTCCACCCCCTCACAGACACCCTCTCCTTCGATCTCTCTCTCTCTCTTGCTCTGTCTCACTCTCAAACACTCAGCGTAGACGTAGAAGCGAAACAGACTTAAAAGAGGACAAAAGAAGCAACAGGCAGCTTAACAATTTGCGTCTTTCTGTGCCACACACTCAGACTTGTGGAAGGTCTGCGAAGAATGGAACTGACTTTACTTACTTTTCAAATAAGGCAACTCGCTGTCATGTGGATGTACTTCAGCCAACTTCTGCTGCTGATGAACTAAACATGGCAAGTCCTTCTGCACAAAGCCAAAGTAGGCTGTCTGGAGAGGATTACCGGGACCAAAAAATGACAAAACCGTCTGCCTTGTAGAGGAGACGCTACTGCAAACATGGTAAAGTAACACCAAGTTTCCCTCCAGGGTATCCTTATTGTCCATTGTTACTCTCTGGTTTAAGATTTAAACTGCTCCACTGACCCAGTAAGTCAGAGTGCGATTCCTGGTCTGGACAAGTGAACAAGTGAATTTCTTTCTGTGACTTTGCCAGCTATGTATGTGTGTGTGTGGGCTACTGGAAGCTGGATACATTAGTTTACATACACGGCATAGTTTTACCTTCTTTCAACTCTTGTTTTCTAGTTGGAGAATTGTGTGCTTGGTGATGATGCACACTTTTTTGCTCCCGTCTTTTACGAAACCTTATCTTTGTAACACACAAAGGGAGTACAAAACCCAATGTGAGCGCTCTCTCCAAAGCTTTTTGTAATCCTGAGCACAGTTGGTGGGACCGTTTCACATCAACAGCCAACAGCATCTCAAGCTTTTTAAGTGTGTGCACACCAACAAAGAGAGGGTGACAGAGAGAGGCGCATTGTCGTTTGTCTCACATCCTTAAGTTCTTTGATTCGTGCTTAATTGATGCGGACGGCGCACATACTTGAGTGAGTGGAGAGTGTTTCAGTGTATAAATTATTTTACTGCTTTGCATGTGCACAAAATGGGATTCTCCAGCTCAGCGGTCGGCTCTTTAAAAAGTTCTTTAGAGCTTTTAAAGAAAGGAGGGGACTCATCTAATCCCGGTCACAACAGAATGCAATTAATTACGATGAGTAAGCCACAAGATGGGAAACACTGATGGTGGATTTGTGGGAGGATGTGGTTTCTTTGAACTTTTATTTACGTATCGCTGTTGCTATTAAATTGGTTTAAAAAAAAAATGAAAGAAAAATTTTTGGTAAACTATTTAGTCACACAGTCTCACATTTCACTGTTTTATTCACTGAATTTTCTTTTATTTCTTACATGGAAATCAGTCTGACCCATAACATCTGTCCAAGCGTGAGTGATAGCTTTACAGCAGGAAGGAAGGATGTTTAAAGAAGCACAGACTTGACTGCACATGACGGCCACCACTGTACTTTGCCCCCACTTCACTTCCACTGCAGCGCTAGTTTGACTAGCTCTCATACACATAACTGTTTGTTTTACTTAATGCCTGACTGATGTCATGAGCCTGCAGAGTCTCACTTATTAGATTACCGCACTGTGCAGGAGTTTCTATCGTGTTTAAACTCTCTGCAATATCACAAAAGCCCAACTCTGGACTCGCTGGTCTGCATTGTAGGTACTCATGAAAAGGACAACCAAGAGTCACTTATTAACTATCAAGGTCAAGAATTTTCCTCTCGAAGCCTCACAAGGCATTTGTCCCTTTAGTGTATAGTAAACACAGTTCATACCGTGGGACAGATAATATTTTCAAATTGTCAGTTGAAGCAATAAAATTATATTTAAAATATATGCAAATTATGAAAGCGCACATGGGAGTTCCACTTGGGCTTTGGACTTGCTCTCGTCTTATAAAAACATATTTAGAGATCAGGCGAGCAGACTTTCTACAAAACAGTAACAGTTGCAGAAGATTAACTAACAACAATAAGCAAACACTGACAAGTTTAGCTTTTACAAGAGAAAAATAATTATGTCTTTCTTTACTACATTTTTTACTAAATATAGTTACTTTAGTTGTGTGCTGTTGCTGTTGTGCTGTGCTGGTAGAGACAATTCATTTATCTTGGTTGAACCAATCAAATACTCACGAGGGCATTTATACTGGAAGGAAATAGTTCCGTTGTGGACTATTAAAATGTAACAGTGTAATGAATGATGCTCATTGCAATGTTCCACAAACCTACAGGAAACTGCAGAATTTGGTGTTTATTTGCTTTTGGTTTGGCAAAATAAACAACCACAAATTACTGGATCCTCTCCAGGCATGTAAGGCTATATAACTTTACTGTAAATCACCACTCAGCTTTTCAGGATACTCATATGTCCTGATTTATCAGAGTACCAGATGGATGTGCATTATCTCAAACCCTGTGGAAATGCAGAGCGAGAGTGTCCAGTTTTGATTGGTTGACAGAACACTGGACCTGGATTTCCTGGGTCAGGGTGAGATCACCATGAGCCAGTCATCAGCAAGTCACTCCCCTTATTAATTTAGCTAATACTGCACACTGCTCCACTTGATATTTATTTTTGCCAAGTCTCTGCTGAGGCTGACTGGGAAAATGAACTCATTTGATTTATGAAGAAATTATGGATAATCACAGACATCTGCCATTTGGAACTGTATGATCCAAACAGTTTGTATTTTGCTTCAGTCAGCACGTCAAGGCTCTGAGAGTTGTCGTGAAACTGTGGACTGAATTTCCAGCGTGTCTATTATCTCTGTATCACAAAAGTGGGTCATATGCACCAGAGGCTTTGCACTTGTATTTCCAAAACAGAGCCCCAGCCAAGTGTTCAAGGAGAAACATCAGTGCCTAGGCTGTTTGCAGACCAGCTTTCATCACGCATTGTGTCTAGAAAAGTTTGTTTTTGCAACATTGCAATTTCCTTCCCAAACTGTAGCTTTCCAGTTGCAGGAATTCATTTTAAATGCAGTTTGTTAACTATACAACACAGATTGCACTTCCTCTATTTGTCATGCATTTGTTTGAACTCGCAGAAGACCCTCATATTACCTTGCAAGAATGAAGAGCAGCAGATTTCACTGCTTAGTGCACTCCTAATATGCAAGCACACAGGCATAGAAGTCCAAATCCTTTGTGATATGGCATAATACATTTGACAACACTTCTCCTAACAGTACTAGTATCTTCTCCGCTCTGGGAGCCAGTATGTTGTGCTGCATTTTCTAAAGACTAACTAAGCTGAATTTTATGTCTGATATTTTGAAGCCAGGATCTTGCTTTGGGAAGCAAGCTCAGATCCAGAGAGGTTTGTTTAGTCATGTTAAATGGGAGCGGTTCATGAATGAATCAGCTGTGGTGACATTGTGCCAGAAAAAAAGTCCCTGTGTGAACCTTTCAATCATAGATATATGTTTTGGTTTGCTAGTTTTTACATAGGGCCATCACAAGCACTGCTGTATACCTTTACTGATCGTGGGCAGCATCTTTAAGTACTGTCCTGTCTGATCTTGTGGTGGCATGAAAGAAAAAGAAACTATGTTATATGGCGCACTTTAAAGCATCCGGGTTTATCCTTAGATCAGATAAGGATTCTGAAACGCAGCCGTGAGTCAGAATTGTGATTTCAGTAGAGATGACAGCATAGATTTACGTAGGAGTCAGACATACTCGGTTCATTGTCCCACAGTATAACCAAATATTTTCAGCATGACGGTCTGTAGCCACGATGCTTTGAAACTTTCGAGTTAAGATATTGTTCTTGTTCATTTGTATATTATTTACAGATTAGCTTTCAATTAATGGATTATCTGTGAAAGCTCAAGTTCAATACTACAGTACCATGAGTAATGACTGGAAATCTGATACACCCCTCATGAACTACAAAATGAACAAATGTTTTTATGGGACTCTACATTACTGTTAGCAGAAGAAACAAAGTGATGTAGTAATTTTGTCTCATTAGGGATTTTTCATCTTAAAAGGTTTTAAGATGGCTTATCCGTGGGAGCTCCTCTGCTGAGTTAGAAAGGCTTGGAGCACACACAGAGGCACTTCTGTCTCATCACCAAACAGACAGCCCTGAATGCTTAGGAAGGAAATAGTAGAAAAGGAGGGGGAGTAACCCAGAGACACTGGGAACGTGGTTTTCATTATGACATGACTAGCACTCAATTTAATGACGATGGCTCCAACTCAAAAAATCATTTTTATTTTGGGTTCCGTGTGAAACTAGTCAGAGTAAAGCGTACGCTGCAAAGTGCAATTGTTTTTGAACCGTGATATAAAGAGAAAGGAAGATAACACCTGCATATGGAGCTGACTCACTGTCGCTCTACTATGTGCTGTTTTTTTCTTTCCATAACAACATTTCTTCAGTTGACATGTCACGGGCGCCCAGCCTACTGTGTCCACACTGTTTCTGTCTTTCCTCATAGCTGAGTTGGTGGCGCGTCATCCGAGGCTCTCAGGTACAAGACTAAACGTGCAGAATTCAGGCAGTTGTCAGGAAATACAGGCCAGTCCTAACTGTCACTTTTGGTTATGTTTTGGGTTTACCCTGGAGGTGCAGTGACGGCCTATCTCTTATGAGGATTTTCAAGAAAATGTGGTGAACAGTCAGAAAAGAAACATAAACGCAACTCTTTCAAAATGTCACGTAAAAAGCTGTGCCAGTTTAGTAAAGGTTAATCTCCATCACAATTACATCTTTTGACCCATATAGCTGATGACAATGCAGTACTCACCTTGACAGTTTGTTTATGCAGTAGCTCAGTTCTCGATCAAGACTTTTGTTACCCCCAGCCCGAGGCAATATGGTGAAACCTGCCATAATGCTTCCCATTCTCTATACAAAGTGCTAAAAAAAAAACTCCCAAGGGGCAGTAGAGAAGACAAAGAAAGAGCCAACCTTTATAACAAATGCCTCTTGTCTATGTGGTTAGGTCAGCTCAGGTCACACAATGACCTTTGTTGTAGACTGAAGCTCTTTCTAGAGTTAAATCGCAGGCTGCAATGGACAATTATCACAAGATAGGAAATCCCCTTGTCTAGAAAATGCGGGAGAGGCAGTTTTGGAAGGTTTTCAGCTGGACATGGACCAAAAACAACAATCTTAAAATGAAAGTTCAGGATTTAAGCTTGACTGAATACCCCTCACTGGCTGATTATGGATATCAAATATATCTTGGTGGAAAAGCGAAAACGCTTTATGGTCATATGAGCTGGTTACTGCATGATGACGGATGGGAGAGAGAAGAGAAAAATGCAATAATGATGTATGAAAGTGACTCTGCCTGGACATTTAAAACAGACTGAACAAACAGATATGAGTCTATTGTAATGCCAGGAAGGTGACACAAAGAGCCTACTAAACAGGAAAGAGACAGTAGAAAATAAACCTGAAATGTGAGGATGTTGATTTAAAGCACTGGCTTCTATGTAAACTAATGCAACAGATACACAAGCATGTTCAGAAATGCAATTTAGTGAGTTGGTGTCTCTGTTGGTAATCTATTGAGGGTTGAGCCACCACGCCTTTGGATGCATCGATAGATGGTTGTTTAACTATCATTATACTAAAAAAGATTACACTAACATATGCTGCTGTGACTGCAATTATGGTTACAATTATGACTTCATTATTAATTATTACAATTTTGAAATAAATGTTTTCCAATACCATTCACGGAGCATATTTTGCTTTGTTTGACAGATATTAATGCTGAATCTTTCACAGTTCAGACCTGTTTACAACATTTTCTGGCAGTGGTAGGCACACATACCAGTAGGAGCACCACACCACTAGAAGTGATTCGACTCACTAGCCAGTCTGAACTGGTTCCAGCTGAGCTATGCTTAGTAAATCTTAAAATTGTCTCTCTCATGCAAATATTGCTAGCCAAACCACCCGTAGAGATGACTTCCAGTCAGGGAGAAGTTTTCTTTTTTTAGCTAGTTTTAATAAAAACAGATTTTTTTTTTCTAAATTCAACAGAAGTTCAAATAGACTTGGAATGATTCAGTTGCAGTGGGGAAATGATTTAAAGTTACACAACAGTGGATGAACTCTTTTAAATTTGTGGATTAAAACCTGAAATCTGTCATCTACATAAGAGAGAGCGCACGTACAAAACAGCACCAAGAACCTGAAATGCTCAGCTCTGTACAGTAAGTTCACAGAGCCGTGCTTTATTAGACATGACCACAGGTTTACTGTTAACTATGAGAAATACAGTAGTGGCTGTAGTCTGTCTAAAACAGCTGTGATGCATTACCATTCAAGAGCTTTCCTAAGAGGTATTCTGGTCTCCATTTCAAGATCTGTTGTGACAGATGTGCACAATCAGAAAAGCATTCTTTTCTACTTAGGGAATGCAAAGGCTCCATAGACTCAGAATGCTGTGAATGGCCAAATATTGGTATTGATTTACATCCAAAAATCCTGCATTGACTCCAGCAGATGAACATTAGATCATTTCACAGACATTTCAGTCAGTTTGTATTCACTATGTATGTGCAATCCTGTTTTGTGAATGCAAAGACTAAACACAGTTGAAAGATTTCCCGAAATACCAAATGGATTATAAACAGCTGGAATTTTATGACATTTGTTTTGCATGTTTAATGTCCAAGTTGCTCACAAGTATCTGCATCTGCCAAATGGTTCCAGTGTAAACCAGTGTGAGGTCTTTGAAGCTCCTGCACTTGTGTTTACACTGAGCTGTTCTGGTCTTGGTCAGGCCATCAACCTAAATGAGGATGGGGCTAAAAACAGAGTCCTTTGTAGGCTGGGAGATTAACACAGCAGGCTACTGACAAGTGATTGTGTGAATAGCATACCTGCTGTGAGTAGTGACCGAGATCTATCCAGATTCAAAAGAAGTGTCAAGTCCTTATATTCAAACATCAACCCGGTATGAATATTATGGTTTTCCTTATCATAACGAAACAGGATATCCAGATACAAGAATAATCGCACATTTCACCTCTATCCAGCATGAGATAAGACGGTGAGGAGTACTGTATTTAATAATCCTGAGAGACTTTAAGGCTACTACAGCATTTCATATAAGGAAATGGAGTTTCCAGCCAAGTTAACAATGTGGCTCAATGTGGACATCAATATCGCTCAGTCTCCTCAAGTGGTTTTCACTTTTGAAGTTCTCATTTTTCAGTCAGATGCATATGTCAGTGTATCCGAAGTGCTCCCTCGATGATTGCCAAGAATTTGGCACTCGCACGACTCTTCTTCTTTCATCTCATAGAGGTTCACATTTCTGCACCTTTTATCACATGCTAGAAGAACTTCAGTTTTGTCCAGTACTCTGGTTTAGGACCAGGTGATCAGCCTCAGCTGCTCTGCATATTGTCCTAGCATTCTTATCTGCAACAGTGACAAATATATTTAACAATAACATATAATAATAGTCTGTTTTTTCTTTATTTATATATTGTGCTACATGTAAATGTTACCTCTGTTCTCATTTTTAATTCAGCTGGTGTACTTTCCATCAAACCAAGAGTAGAATAACTGCAGTACCAAACACTGTGTTAAAATACTTGACTGTTGTAGTAAGCCATGTTGACAGCCCTCACATCTCAAGTCATCACCACCTTAAAACCGGGCTTATAGTCTGGTTGGTGCACCAAAACTGCTTTGAAGACATTATCTTTTCATCTGGATAGTTTCCATGTGCTTAGATGGACTTCACTGGTGGCACAGCTGGTCCTAGTAGCATGCCCATGCAAGCATTCGCGAGATTACTAAAAGCAGACGTCTGCCTACAGGCTGCTACTTTACCTTTCCACATAAGATGGTGTCATATGCAGTGGCATCTTTATGAAACCATATGCTTCTTTGTCATTTTCAATTACATCAGATGCTGACCCAGGTCTGCTGCTAATATACCAACTCAACTGAAGTGTATCCTGGCTAGACATGAAACAAGTTGCACATACTCATACAGGACAGACTTAATTATGTCCATAACAACATTGAAATCCTTTTCAACAGGCTTGCTCATACTTTCTTCTGCGCTGATCTTTCATCATCCAAGTAGACGGAAGGAATAAGAATTCATTGACCCAACAGTGAACTCATAAAGAAAATAATATCTCTGTTTCTCTAAAACAGCAAAAACTGATTTCAAAACCAGTGAGCTGGTCTGGAAAATGATCTGTGATTTGGCATTTGCACAGCAATTGTTGTTGACCTGTTTTGGCTTTTAGGACTTTTTCCTTTCAAATACCTCATTTTAAGAAAGTTGTGTCTAAATAGACATTTGTAACTGCCTGGTTCTGCCGAAGGTTTATTCCTGTTAAAAGGGAGTTTTTCCTTCCCACTGTCGCCAAAGTGCTTGCTCATGGGGGGATGAGTCGGACTACAGAGATGAGGTCAACAGACTGTCTGAATGGTGTTCAGTTAACAACCTCCAACTGAACACCACGAAAACTAAAGAACTTATCTTGGACTTTAGGAAGGGCAGAGCAGACCCGGCCCCACTTTACATTCACGGGAACTGTGTGGAGAGGGTACACTCCATGAGATTTCTGGGCGTGCAGATCTCTGATGATCTCTCCTGGACTGCAAATACCACGGCGGTAGTAAAAAAGGCCCAGCAGTGTTTCCACTTTCTGAGAGTGCTCAGGAGGAACAACCTGGAGGAGAGGCTGCTGGTGACATTCTACAGAGCCACCATAGAGAGCATCCTAACGTACGGCATAACAACATGGTACGCAGGGTGCTCAGCTACAGACAGGAAAGTACTGCAGAGGGTCATCAACACAGC